>SSNR01000210.1:445605-501911 GCA_006937965.1 Callopanchax toddi
GCTTTGCCTGGGTGTCTATGTCCTATGTAAGTTTGTAGTTACTATGTGCGTGATTGAGGGAGGTATAGTTACCCTGCTGGGGTGGGGGTGGGGGACTCCGTGGGCTCCGTGGTGCTGTGTGGGGCTCCTGCCGGGAGCCTGGATGGGTGGGCCGGCGATCTCCCTGCCCTGGGTGGTTTTGGGGAACGGGGGTGCTTACTGGGGCCAGCGGGGGAGCTGGCCCCCTGGGAGGGCTTGTCCCCCCAGTCTTGCCTCCCCATCCCCGGATTTTTCCCTCCCTCTGCTCCGTCACGTCACCACACACACAGGGCTTGGAGTCACGGGTACGTCATGGTGTGGAACACCATCTCTGCAGTCCTGTGGCCCAATTTTATTGCACAATTTAAACACTTCCACCCCAGCCATTTTTACATTATGCATCTACGGTCTTTGGAGAAATTACACCCAGTAATACCCGGGGGGAGGGAGGTCTAGCCGGCTAACCTCTCCTCTGGTGTCATTACCCATCTCCACACATTTAGACACTTAGGATTCAGGGCGGGGGATGGCGGGCCGCCCCCCACTCTTTTTAAAAGCATCTTACTACAACACGCATCAACACCACATTGGAGCAGGCGGGGGGAGACTTGGGGTCTTCACACACCCCTGTTCTCTGCTTGCTGCCTGGGGCCTGGAGTGGAGCAGGCCGTCTGGTCGGGGTCTGCGGTGGGGGGCTGCTCGGCTGCGGCGGGGTGCGCGGTGGTCTGCTTATCCCCACTTCAGTAAGGGAGGGACCATCTTCTGGATTTCAGGGCCGGCTTCACCCTTAGGGCGCTGGTCCCTGGTCCTGAACATAGAGAGTGCATGGGGAGCGAGAGTGGGTGTACAGCGTCTATTGTGTGTCTTGGTATGTTTGCAGGAATGTGTGTGTGCACGCATGAGGGAGGGAGAGTGATTGTGTATGTGTGTGACTGTTTTTCTGTCAGGTTTCGTCCCCCCCCCCCCTCTTTCTGTGACATGCTAGACCCTCCTCGGCAGAGAGTATCCTCCCTGGCTGCGCCTCGGCATTGGTGGTGCCTTTCTCCAGTGGCGTGCTGGGGTGTCTCGGGGTCTGGGTGCTGGGGGCGTCTGCCTGCTCTTCTTCCTGTGGCGGCCTGGTGGGATCTGGGCCCCCGGGGGTGGTCGGGCCTCTGCTGGGGCTGGTTCGCTCCTGGGTCTCGGGTCTCTGGTTCCGGCTAGATCTACCCTGGATGGCCGGCTGCAGGCGGTGCCTGTGAGCTCCTAGCCGCGACCCCCCAGGGGCTCTAGCGCGGCGACTGCCGGGGGGCCCACGTGGGGTGAGCCTCTGCGCCCTCTGGGGGAGAGTTTAACGACTGCCCTGATGGCGGTCTCCCTGGGGTGTCCATGCCCTGGGTGGCCTCTGGACGTCTGGGGCCTGGACCTCCTCCGCGTCCTCCATGGGCCTTGGGGACAGGTCTGTGGCTCCTCGAACTTATTATTGAATGTTTCAATAGAGAAACCTTACATAAACAAGCGCGCATATATACACACAGGTGATCACAAGGTGCTCACATAAAGACGGACTCAGGTGTTTTCAGACACATTGACTGGGGCGGTGGTTGACACTGAACTCTCTTGAAATGGTGTATACGTATACATTTGAAGAATATCACAACTGTTGTGTATTCATATGCTGTTTGTTGCTGTTGTATCTTTTCTCCCTGTTTTGTTTGTTTGTGCTTTATTTACAGGTCTAGAAGTGGATTCTTCACGTCTCTTGTTCTCTTCTTTTTCTGTTTACTTTCTCCCCCATCCCTCTTTCTGTACCCTTCCCTTCACTTTCAGGCTCCGTGTCCAATCAACCATAAAAATATTCTAATAAAGATTTTGGGGGTTATATTTAAACAAAAATCAGGAGGAGTTTTATAGCAGTGGCTGTAACCTCTCACCTGAAACAGCAACACTGTTGGGCTTGTTTTTGGCACTCAGACATTATTCTGTTTGCTCCACAGCCGGACAGGACACGGGGTTAAAAAAAAAAAGAAATTCTTAAGCTCCTCCACTTGAGGCAAGACCTCTCTCCCAACCTGGAGTTTGCAAGCCACCCTTTTCCGACAGAGAACCATGGTCTCAGACTTGGAGGTGCTGATCCTCATCCCAGCCGCTTCACACTCGGCTGTGAACCTCCTCAGCAAGAGCTGAAGATCAGAGCCTGATGAAGCTAGGAGGACCACATCATCTACAAAAAGCAGAGACGAGGATCTTCTGGCACCAAACTCAACACCCTCCACACCACAGCTGCTTCTAGAAATCCTGTCCATAAAGGTTATGAACAGGACCGGTGACAAAGGGCAGCCCTGGAGGAGTCCAACAGGTCTGACTTACTGCCGGCTATGAGGACCAGACTCACACTCCTCTGGTACAGGGACTGAATGGCCCTTAACAAAAGACCATCCACCCCGTACTCCTGGAGTGTCCCCCAAAGGGTACCCCTGGGGACACGGTCATAAGCTTTCTCCAAATCCACAAAACACATGTGGATTGGTTGGGCAAACTCCCATGACCCCTCCATCACCCTTCGCAACGGTGAAGTGCTGGTCCACTGTTCCACGACCAGGACGAAAACCACATTGCTCCTCTTCTATCTGAGGTTCAACCATCGACTGGACCCTCCTCTCCAGTACCCTGGAGTAAACCTTTCTTGGGAGGCTGAGGAGTGTGATCCCCCTATAGTTGGAACTAGGAGTGCAACGGATCAGAAAACTCATGGATTGGATCGGTTCACGGTTTTGAGTCACGGTTCGGATCAATTTTCGGATCAGCATAATGAAAAAGAAAAGACAAAAAACTTTGTTCTCTCATTATTTTCTAAAACACTGAGCAACTTTTTTATGCTCAATCCTCATAAATACAAACTGCATTTAACTCAAGATGTCAATCTGATGCTTCAATAAAGTTTTGAATCATATTAAAACTAATTAATGGGGGAGATATACTCATATGCCACCTCAGGGTCACAGATCTGCTTCTGTCAGACTAGCAGTCACAGCTGGGGGGGGCGGAGGGGCGTGAAGAACGAGGCACTGCTTTGTGGCTCCTGACTGAACTCTGGTTATATTAACGTTTATTAGCTCGTATAAAAGCCCAACATAACGTTATCTTAAGACAGAAATAGGTGAATCTAGTTTGTCTATCAGAAAGATTCCAGCTGACGGAGAGAGAGACGGAGGAATCAGAGGCAGCGCGCAGCAGAGACTGGATATTGATCAGGGATCCTTCGTTCTGGTGTACTAAAATGGCTGAAGCCAACAGAGTTAACCTCTATACGTGATGCAAAATGAACGCCTTTCTAAGAGGGAATTATCTGCAGATTCAGAGCGCGTGACCACAGAACGTCGGGGATTATTTAGCAACGCACGCGCGCTACATGAACCGCGAACCACGTGCGTTCCGAACCGTAGAGGGTGATCCGTACGAACCACGGATCGATGATGATCCGTTGCACCCCTAGTTGGAACAAACCCTCTGGTCCCCCTTCTGCCCCAGAAATTGGACAGTCCGTCCCCAGGTCTCCCAATTCTGGTTCCTCATAAGAATGCGTGTCAGTGGGATTGAGGAGCTCCTCAAAGTATTTCTTCCACTGCATGACTATAGCCCCAGTTGACGTCAACAGCTCCTGATCCCCACTGTAAACAGTGTGAGCAAGTTGCTGCTTTCCTCCCCTGAGGCGCTTAATGGCTTGCCAGAACCTTTTTGGAGCCGACCGATAGTCTTTCTTTATTGCCTCACCAAACTCCTCCCATGCCTGAGATTGTGTCAGGCATGGGATCTTCTGCCAGGCGTTCTCAGCATACTTTCACTACACGTTTGTATCTATCAGGTCTGTGCGGCATCTTTCCCTGCTATCTGATCCAGCTCACCACCAGGTGGTAATCAATTCACAGTTCTCCTCCTCCAATGGGCATCCTTATGTTTGAACATGGTGTTCGTTATGGCCAAACTGCAAATTGTACAGAAGTCCAATAACAGAACACTACTCAATCTCAGACTGGCCGTGCGATTCCTCCCATTCATGCCCCTCCAGGTCATGCTGTCATTGCCCACATGAGCATTGAAGTCCCCCAGCAGGTTAACTCACATCACCCTGATTTTACACTCTTCATTATGGATCCCTATAGAATTTAGAATCTTTTTCAAAGTGCTCGTACTAACATATAGAGCTCTGAAGCTTCCATTTTCACACACTGCCTCATGCAACTTTTGACTTCTATCTGAAAACCTGCTGGCTGTTCCTCAGACTAGACTCAAAACTAAGGGGAACAAGGCCTTTCAGGGTTTGGCTCCTTGACTGTGGAAGTTTGACTCTGAATATTTGTTTCTTTTGACTTTGTGGAGGATTTCAAAATTAGAGGTGTCAAATTAACATGTTAATTGTGATTAACTACAGCCATAATTATTGCTTTATTTTTAAAAATTGTGTTAATCACATTTTTAATATCTTTACTATTTCTGCATGTGGGCTTCTGTTACAGCGGTGTGTGTGGGCTGGGCTGCTGGCAGCGTTTGTGTGTCACTGAGCAGCCCTGTGGCACTCCTTAGAGCCCTGCACTTTCAGGAAGAGATCATGTACTCCACACTGGGTTCTGCAATGTAACACACTGCCGGTGTTATGACACCAGTGTCACTGAGCATCCGTGACCTTTTTGAGTCCTCTTTAGCTAAACCCCACAACAGGAAGTGTAAATTAAAATGAACAACTCAGATCTAAATTGACTTCATAAAGACACTTTTTGTTGTTATATTTCAAAATATTGGTCTGACACAATCATTTAATGAATTTAAATGAAAATACCTTAAGATGTGGGCTTTCCTCAGCTATTTATAGATTAGATTTAAAATGAGATTAATTAGATTAATTAATTACAGACAATTGAGCATGTTTTGCTGTACTAGAAACAAATTCTACCAACTTGTTGTTTGCTCATTAATAAATGAATCTGAATCAATTAATCACACAATTTTAACATCACATGACAGCACTACTCAAAATACTACTGCAAAATGTATTTAAGCAGAGTCCCAGTGAAATTGAGAGGCATTTGATTTTGTTTATAAGTTTGCTTATACTATTATTTGTATAATGATACATTTTATTTTAAAGTATTTTGATGTGTTGTTGTGATGTTTTCTTTATCTGCTAAAGGCACTATATAAACAATTTTACTTACTTAATATGCCTTTTTTCTTTGTTTTGCAGAAAAAAAAAACTCCAGCCAAGAACCCAGAAGAGTGTCAAAGAAATTGGGGTCACATGCTGAAGTTGCTGCTATAATGTGACATTTCAGAACTCACATGTAGTGTATTATAACCTGTTTTTATAGTTATAATAGACACACACTTCCGCAAAGTGATTGGCTTAGTTTGGTAGGGTTTACACTGAGCTATGCTGAGATACCCTCACTAATCTAATTGTTATGCAGGGATACTTCTAAGATTCTGGATTCGGTTGATATTCAAAGGGAGGACTTACGCACCTTATACCTGAAAGATATGAACCGTAGGCATACTTAGACTACACTTCTTTTAATAAGCAAACAGATTGAACGAACAGACAGAGATATGAGGTAGGAGTTGCATCTTAGGGAGTTCTTCTGATGGCATTAAGCTGAGAGTTAATGACGAGAGCCCGTGATATAAGATATATCTAGGGAGTTACCAAACTAGTTATGAGGGGAGTGAGACTAAGTTAGCAGGAGTTTACTTATCAAGAGCCTCAGTTTTACCAGATCGGAGTTGGTACCTGCTGAGATCGCTCCGTGGGTCGATTTGGCGTGGCCAGGAGGGTCGTCTGTGGGTCGGGTGCCCAGGACGGTCCTCGGATCCCTGAGGCGGCTGGTGAGGTCGCCCCAAGGCACGGAAAAGCCCGAGAGTCAGTTCAGCAGCCCCATGTCCGGCTGGGAGGGGAGGCTCGCAGGTTCTTCCCCATGGCAGGCGAAAACGAAGCAGACGGATGGTGTCTAGCTTAGAGCGGGGAAGATGACATCGACTTTTAAACGGGGGGTTTGAGACCCGCAGGGATAGTCGGCACCTGAGCGTACCGTGTAGCTGAGGAAACGGTCGCTTCTCGTCTCGTTGCTGGCTGAACGAGAACTGGGGGACTTCTGGGCTGGAAGTCTAACATGGCTTCTTTTTGACACGTGGCCCTATAGGAAGGAGTTTACCAAGTCACGTGGCTCTCGGCATTAAGGACCCCAGATTAACCCTAAAGGAATTATTATATGATTTAACATTTTAGCAAAAGTAGAAACATGAAATAATACTGATGCAACATCAACATTCATTAATACTGGAAGAAAATGAATGAATCATATTAAGACATTTCTGGACAGTGGATTAAAGGTAGTGTCCTTTAGAATGAAACATCAAAGAGTTTTTGTTTAATTATTAACTAAAGAAAGTGTTCTGGGTCTTCCGACACGACCGGATCCTGGAAGGAATGTTGATTCAGGTTACAAAATAATAAAAGAGTAATTTTAATCCAAGTTATTGGGAAAAAGATGGTTTATTGTAGTGATGATCAACAAAGGTCAAAGTTCAGAGGATATAACGTATTTGCTGACGTTACACACATAAGTCAAGGAAAACTGGCCTCTAAAATGGAGTACAGTCATTGTAGGTTGGCTAAGAACCCTGTCTTAGGTCAAAGAACAGTGCAAAATACAAGAGACTTTGTGAGAAACTGTGAAATAACTGCCAACAGGCAATCCCTGAAGCAAAGATAGATTATGACATAGTTATGCGTCATATTGTTTTCTCTTTTATAATAATATATTAGTGTTTTGTTTTTTGAGAGGTATTTCTCTGGTTTTTTATGTTTTCAACAAACTTTTAAGTTTTTTTGAAAAGCATTTCAACAATTTTGACTTAGTTTGTGAAAATTATAGTTATTTTGTTATTATGGGATAACAGTTTTTCTTTAAATGTTTGTACTTATATAAAAAAGGCTTTAAATGTCTGATCTATATTTGTTTTACAAATAAATGACAAGTTATGTTAATGCTGACTGGTGTCAGGTTGTGTACTCATGCTAATTTTGAGATTTTTAAATGTTTTGCAATTGTCCTTTTAAAGTCCCCTTAATGTATATTTGGTCCTCATAAACCAGGTGTGTATATATGCAAATTAGATGGCGCCAAATATGATGCAAATGTCCCTTTAAAGTCCTCATAGTGCCTGATTGTGGTTATCATAAACCACCAAAAAGAAGGCCCATACAAACCACAACACAGTCAGGGTGCTGTAAAAAATGCTGTGTTGTGTGTATCTACACACCAAAGTGAGCTGAATTTTTTTCAGATTTTTTGCAGCATTTTTATCCATCTCTCATTGGTCTAGGACCTCTGGAAAGGGTAGTCCATGTAAACCACCACCGGGCCTGTTTGGGAAAAAGGTCCAGCTATACCACATAAACCCGTATGTGTGTGTGTGTGTGTGTGTGTGTGTGTGTGTGTGTGTGTGTGTGTGTGTGTGTGTGTGTGTGTGTGTGTGTGTGTGTGCGTGTGTGTGTGTGTGTGTGTGTGTGTGTGTGTGTGTGTGTGTGTGTGTGTGTGTGTGGTCCTGTCACCCTCGTTTAGTCTCACAGGTGTTCCTGATTGCATCACCTGCCCCTTGTGTTTTCTGATCACTTGTCTGTGTATTTAAGTCCCTGTTCAGTGTCACGCCTTGTTGGTTCATCTGCTTTAGTTACTCCAGTCTAGTGTTGTTTTGCTCCCACCCTTGTTTTTTTTTTGTATCCTGGCCTTTGGCCTTTGCTCATAATAAATCCCTTTTGAGTTTTACCTCTGCCAATGTGAAGGGAGACTAAAACATTTCCACCAATCACAACAAGGCACAGTCATTAAAAATGTGGTTACAAAGCAGGTTCAGGCAGAATTAAGTAAATAAATACAACTCTGTCCATTGTACCAACAAGTCAGACTGATTGAATTCTTTTTATCAGTCATGGAAAATATGATGAGCACAGCTCTGCACATTCTGTTGGTCAGTGTGTGTTTGTCCCTCAATGTACTTAATAAGAAGTGTGTGTGTGTGTGTGTGTGTGTGTGTGTGTGTGTGTGTGTGTGTGTGTGTGTGTGTGCGTGTGTTCAACATGATAATTTCTCAGTTTATGTTGTGGTGGCTGTGAGGGGTTGGGGCTGGTGGTGGTGGGGGGGTAAACAGATAAGCAATCCACAGTCCAATCCTTCATCCTGTTCTGATTATAAATCAGCTGGAGCTCTCAGAAGCAATCAGCAAGAGCAATCTGCAGCCGGCACAGACACCTTATCAATCAGAGGGGACCATCACACTGTCACACACTCGCATAAAACCAAAGACGCACACACACACTCACACATCTGTACAATCCTGCAACCGCAGCAACCTATACACACACACACACACACACTTGGACATTATGGCAGGTACAGCATGCGGTGGTTCAGCATCCCTACCCTGCAGTTTCTCTCCTTCTTTTGAAATTTATTATTTTGTTTTTTTCTTCTTCTTCTTGTGAAACAGGATCACAACAAGGGAGCTGCAACAAGAGTTTCCTCCAGCTATAGCTGCCTGCCAGCCATGGACCAGTGGAAAAAAACAGAGACAGATCACTTCTAATTACAGTCTGATATTAATAACAGGGAAAAATATTAATCTTGGAGGTAAACACTAAGCTGCTTAAAGAAAAATTGCAAATAAATCAGATTATCTTATAGGAATATCCTCCAAATGGGCTGGGGAGGGTAATGAGAAACCTGGGCCCGGCCGCTCTCCTCCTCACTCTCTGTCATTTCCCCCTCTCCATTCTCCTGCTGGATTGAAAAGAAGAAGAAGAAAAAAAAGTGTGATTGTGTGTACATGTCTGGCTGTGTGTTTGTGAGTGTTTGTGTACTTATCAAGCTGCACTGCGACCCCCACCAACAGCATCACCTCCCTTCTTCAATTTTTCTCTCCCTCTCTCTCTCTCTTCCCCTCTCTCTCTTTCTCTCTACCATTGTATTCATTTTTCACCTCCAATTTTATTTTTTCATCAGTTGAGGGGGCGCCGCCGAGCAGATTCAATTAGGTTCTGTGATTGGGCCGCTGGCATTCAGCGGGGTCACGGAAAGGTTAAAGAATTCAGTGGCACAAACATGATTATGGCTCTGTAGCATTTGATCAGAAGTAAGGTTTGTCAAGGCAAAGTGGAGCTCCTCGGTTTGGTGAACTGGGATGACCAGTGTGGCCCGTGTGTGATGCGAGAGCTTTTCCAAGTGTTGGTGTAATTGATTCCTCCACTTAATGATAATCACATGCTGAAGAGGCTGGGAATCCTGCAGGCTTGAAGTGAAATGGAGACATACACACTGACAAGAGGAAGAAAGATCACACACGTTTTTGAAAGTTTGACTTTTAAAAGGTCAAATCTTCACCCAAGTTAAAGATTTTAGAACTGATGACTTCTTTAAGGCTTGGTGGTTAATTATTAATAAAGTATTTATTGTGTTTGTAATGATCATATCTGTGACTGATATGGAAACTCATGACAAGCAACATAGCAACAGAGTTTGTAAACATGAAACAACTTTAGGACTCAGATTATTTTTAAATGTTAAAATGCATTAATAAGATGCCTAAAGGCACTGTGCAACAATGTGAGTAGTGTTCCTCTTTTTACCGTTTAGTGGTCTGACATTTCCCTCTCAGTCTCATTGTGTTAGGTCAGCTAATTTAATCAGTGTGTTTTGTTAATTATCCTGAGTTCAGTTTGTTACGTTGATCTGTTTTAAGAACCCGTTCATTTGTAAATGTTTGTTTACTTCGATTCCATTTTTTGTGTTTAAACCATGATCCTGTGTTGTCCAGTCATTGGCTGCTTGGCCAACGACAAATAACAGTAAGACTTAAGTAGTCAAAAAGTTCTAGAGATACACCAAAAAGAGAAAATCTGCTGCTGAATGGAATTGGCCAATGTTCAGCACTCTTTACCGTTTTCTTCTTCTTTTTTTATGGTTTGTGAATGCACCATTGCCAAGCAGCAGTATAAAATCCTGCTATTTTTATGGCATGTGAAGGCAACATTGCTAAGCACTAATTAGCTAATAAAAGATCTGCCAAGAGGACATTTTAACTTTAAAAATTATCATTTTCAAGTTATTCCAAAATAAAAATGTATTTATTCCACTATTTATTGTATGACATAAAATTGAATTGGCCAAATTTGGTATCTGCAGGTACAAAAATTTAAATAGGTACTGATCCGCATAACCAGAAACAGTGCATCGCTTACGTACATGGAAAAAAAGTCTTAGACACAGTTCTCAAAATCTAAACTTTAAATGCTAATTTAAACAAAATCAAAGACACAAAAATAATCTTTTGACATTGAAAGGAGGGAATGAGTTATTCCAAGTTTTCTCTTGAATTTTTTAATCTTTGATAGAGAATCCTTCTGTAAGACCAAAAAAAAAAAAAAAGAAAAATTTTAATTTTACAAATATCCAAATGATCTTGAAACATTTCACTGTATTTTAATTTCATGAAGTTTCACAGTCAAATTTTAAGATCCCTCAAGGTTTTTCTGTCAAGAAAAAGATTGTAAAGCGTATCATGCAATAGTTTTGTGTTGGTCTGAATGATGCTCAGCAAACTAATCTTTTGAGCAATGCCAAGTAGGTCATTATTGTGAAAAAATAAGAATTATAAAAAGGTGTGATTAATGTTGGTAAATTCCCTTAAATATGAACCATATGAAGAAAATGTTGAATCTTTAATGTGTGACTTGGATAAAATAAAATTTGAACAGTAAATAATCTTTTATAGACATCTGTTTGATTGTTGTCCACAAAGAGAGTTTAATCAGTGTGTGGTTTAAATATAATTGTTTTTGCTAGTAATATAGTTACAAGTCAGACTTTGTGAGTTAATGCAGAAAAAAAAATACATTTTTTTCTCTGTGTACACTGCGTGCATGTGTATACAGGTGGAATACACTGCTACACTGCTGAGCATTAAAAAAGACAGATATATGCACAAAATCATTCAATCTCATTCCATTTTTCTCTCCATCACACACACACACACACCCATACACACTCACATTCAGGGAGTAGCACAGTAATAAAGCCCACCCTTGCAGTGAAATTAAAGCTAGTCAATGACACTGCGTGCTGAGTACACATTAAATCATTTTTATACCCGGATGAAGCAGCCAAAACAGTACCAGCTCCGCACATGTATCCAATATCACCTAGAGACCAAGAGAATAAACAAAAACAGCATACTAAATCAAATATCATATTGGTTGTGTCAGATTCATGTCGCTACAAGAGATTAATACTAAATATAGGAAATATGGTACAATAAGAGCAAAAGATCTTTTTATATTCAAAATGACCGAGCGCGGAGCACATTATGAGATATTGGATTGATAACAGGCTGCGATGCTGTTGTTCACTGAGTATAATAGAACAATGACGCTGCTCCCGGGTAAGCAAAGATTGCAATATGATTCTAATGTGTTTTATAGACACGAGCCCTTCACTGGAAGGAAATTGTGTCAATAAATAAGCAGACTCGCATTTTAAAACAAAGGGAATCAAAGTCAATGAAAAAAGAACAGTCTGGTTTGTACTGCAAGGGGGTTTTGTTAGTATCAAATATCTTATTTAGCTCGGTCATGTAGCACGCACACACGCATTATGGAGTTATTGCTGACGGATTTTATTTTACGAGCACCAGTCGATCATTTCGTTGCCTGAAATCAGAAGACATCGTTGCCATTGGGGAGCTTCAATTGTCTGCTAACGTTCACCCCTTCAGGTGTAGAACTGCAAACGGACACAATTGGTCAATAAAGCTGTTTGGGACCAAAAATCTTCAGAAAAAATTGGCCCGATTGTCAGTGAGTCCTTCAAACATGTCCTACACTTCTCGGTTCTTGTAAACGCCTCCGTCCCACCTAACCCCCTACTGAGCAATCCCTATTCTATACTCAAGATGGATATTTACATGCCCCTCACCATGGAGAGCAAACAAGCTCATTTAAAAGTTCACATGCTAATGTGTGACATTTAATCCAAACTTTACACGGGGAAAAGGACACGCTACAATAGATTTTGATTCCTTTCTTGTCTGTGAATCTCATCATCTTTTGACTTCCATATTTATGAGTCAAAAAGGCGGGATACCTTAGAGGAGAGTAAGGGGGCGGAGGAGGGGCTTTACGTTTGGAACATAGGTGTAGATTAGTGACACGTAGGCTCTTCTTATTCTTTTGATTGTTCCTTTTATTCATATCCATTTTCCATAAACATGCAAAATTTCTCTAAAGTAGCTCGTGACATTTAATATCAAAGTATGTTTTAATCAATCAAATTTACAAGTCAACAAGCTTGTAATATTTAGCTTGTGACATCCTGGGTTTTACTAGCAGAAAGAATAGCAGCCTGTAATATTAGCTGTAGCTGATTAGCGGAATTAATCCCATGAGCTGGTCAAACCTCAAAGTTAAGACGTTTAGCAGTTTTCTGGTAAATGCAATTTGAAAGGCTGCGTCTGCAGACTCAGTCAGACAATTTTCTAGAGATATACCACTTTGTGTCATTTTGCTATTTCAAAAGGGTGGAAAGAACAGAAAGTGGAAAAACCAAAAAGTCAGCCAAAGGGGTTGTGGTCAGGAGGGATGGGTAGATCTGTGTGTGTGTGTGTGTGTGTGCGTGCGTGCGTGCGTGTGCTAAATCTCTGCCTGAATGGCTGACACACAACCACATGCACTGCATATTAGATTCCCATGCAGATTCACGTCTGAAGTCTATTTTATTTGTTGATGCAGTGGATCGCTGAAGATTTTGTGTTTGAAATCTTGTGGTTGTCTTCTGAGAAATTAAAAAGTAAATTAAACAAAGAATTTTGTTCCTCAAATGAGAAGCTTTTTTTATAAATTTACAATTAAAAAAATGTGTCTGACTGGAAAATTATTATATACCGTATATGTTTTTAAAGAAACAATTTCCTATAATTTCTATTCTGAATCAACTGCTTGTAAACCATTCACATTTAAAAAGTGATCAGCAACATACAGTATATCAAAGCATCGTCGGCTAGCACCATGCTCAACACAAACCAGACTCTTTTCAGTTGTCGTTCCACAATGGTGGATAGATTACCAGAACAGGGACATCCCTGTCTGTCTCCTAACTCCTGAAGACCTTCAGAGAGCATCTTCTAGACTTGCACCTATCTATTGTGCAGTGGAAGCTATCCTTGTATTCTTTTCCTGCACTGTAACCTCTGGAAGAGCCTGACTAGTCTTCTTTCCTATAAGTAGTTCATTATTAGCCTCAATGGTAACTGCTTTGTTACAGTCTTATTTGTAAGTCACTTTGGATTAAAGAGTCTTCCAAATATATGAATTAGGGGTTGCATGAACCAGTTGACTAGTCAACTTCTCTGCTCTGTAGGAACTTTTTATTCCTTACGTCAACTAGTCGCTGATCATGCGATTATGACTGACAAAATGGATTCCTCAGATGTAAATGAGACAGGTCGTCTGTTTGGGTATTTGTCGGCGCAACGAAATAAGACAAAAACGCTATGTGTGAAGTTGTGAGACGTTATTTAGGTGAACTAATTTTACTGTAGATCAAGTGAACTTTTATTTTGAAGGGGTAACTTGACCCTTTGATCAGTTCCGAGGCGATCAGTCTATCGTCTCTCTGGCAGTATGCTAATAAAATGGATATTTACTCAAAGAATACTTCTTGACAGCTTGCGATGACCCTGCCGATTGAGTGTCCTTATTTAATCAACTTAACGGTGAGTCTTTACTTTGATTGTTTCTTTTGTTTTACCACATGATTTTACAAGCTGCGTTCAACAGCTCTTCACTTCAGGAAAGACTAGAAGACTCACCAAAGATGTGGCACTACCACGGAGCAGTGCATACTTCTCCTGTAGGACCCAGGCTTAAGGGGACTTGAGAGAAAGTCACCAGTCCTGCAGCAGCGAGAGACACAGTGGGCAAAAGAAGAAATAATAAACAACACCTTGACAGCTCGAAAGTTGTGGAAAGAAAAAGAATTTCCAAAAAGATTAGAATATTTTGACAATTAAAAAAGTTTGTGAGTGACATCAATTGAATATTTAGTGGAAAAATATCCAAAGATTATAAAACTTAATTTGGGATTGTGTAAAAGCTGAAACAGATAACATATGTTCAGTTCAGTCATTTAACGTCTAAGTTTTATTGACACTTTTAAACTTTGAACGTCTCCACTGTGAAGTATCTGAGTGATATAGCCTCCACAGAAGGCAGGTTTTGATCTGTTTTACTAAAATTCTTTGATCACAGCTTTTAGTCATTTTTGTCTATATTGTGTTCTGCAGAAGTAAACATTTTGTTGTATTGCTTGCATGATTTTTTGTTTGTTTTGTTTTAAGCTGTAGGACATAAATCATGACAGAACGGCGCATTGTCATCCTTAATAATACTGACATTGTTTTCACCTTATAAGTCATCTGAATGTTTAACTATGGTAAATTGTAGTCGACACCTGCTGTGTTGGAACAACCACAGCAGGTGTCTGCCTGCCCGACTCTAGAGATTCAAAGCAAAGTTTTAAAAAAACTGATGTGGCCAGAGAACTCATTGGTAGACAGCTGGTATGATCCCATCACCAAACAGTCTCAGCCATAAGAATTAAAGAAGAAAAAATGATTTGTTTCTTTTGATTATTTTCAAAGAGTGAGACTGTTTTAGTCTCACTCCTTCTGCTTTTCTTTCTCTCTCTCTCACACACACACACACACACACAGACACACACACACACACACACACACACACACACACACACACACACAGATCGACCAGGACAGGCCAGGGATGAGCACACCTCATCTGATCTGTGGCCCGTTCATTCATTACACCCATGCTCCCCCCTATTGATTTCAGCTTAAGTAATGAGAAAGCTTATCCAAAAATCTTTAGCATTTGGGCTCCAACTTAAGGGAATCGATGGGGCCATTTCCCATTTTGAACAGCACATATGCAGGGGTTTTATGTATAGTGAACGGGACAAATCCAGATGCTGATAAATCAATAGGCTTTTTTTTTTGTCGATGAAGAGAGACATGCTTTTCACACGCACACACTCATGCATACATGAATGCACTTGGCTGATAAATGGTATTTTTGAGGCAATTAAAGTGAGCTGTAAACATATGAAGGCCAATCAATTGGTCAGTGAGGTCTATTATCAAGGCTTTAACACTGATTTAGAAGGAGCTTTATGTGTGGCACAGTCACTTATGCAGATCAGCAAAGCTAGAGACCTACACAGATAAGCGCTGCAGTGTGCTAAGCTGATCACACAATGTCATATAAACGGAACGGACCCAAATAACTGCTGTCGTACACGAAAAAAGAAAAGGCAGTAGACCTGATTTATTGTTGATTTTCATGTAAATAAACTATTTTTTACAATGTGCAAAATAAACAAGACGGACAAAATTGGCTTTAATATTAACTCTCACTTGGCCAGAGGCAATGAAAGAAAATCACTTCATGAAAACAGTAGTTTATATTGAAGTGAAATAAGGTGAATGGGTGGAGGCAGCTGTGGGCAGGACATACATATTTTAAAAGACATAGATAAACCCCTAGCTCCCCCCCCCCCACTCTCCACACGGGGAAACCTATCAACAAACATCTCCCTGAGGTCACCAGTTCTGCATTAATATTCATTTGACTTTGCAATGTGTGCTTATGACCAACCTTAATGCTTGTGTAGGTCCACCACATGACACCAAGCTAGGATGTCCGATCAACACAGATTGTGACTGTCTGTACTTTTGGTTTCACTCAGGTAGATGTCAAGTGTGTGTTTTAGCAGAGTAAGACATTTCAATTGCGCATCCAATAACATTGATAGAGAGGCATCAGGGAAGGTTGATGAGGGGAGCAGACCACCCGTTACCATGGTGAATCATCTCTGTCAAAACCCCCAAGGTCACAACTGCAGACCCTAAGTGTTTATGGGACTTCAGATTCTGACTTTTTTTTTTTCTTTCTTCTGACTTCTGGTTCTCGTCTTGAGATAAAACCACACCTGGACTGTTGTAGTGCAGCGCCTCAAAATAAGAGCATCAAGTAATGCTCCGAACACACCCAGAAAGCATCTATCTGCAGGGCGCACTAGACTGTCTATCATGACCTGTGTTCAATTTACTAGTTTTCCTCTAAATAAAATCTGACTGCAATTCAAGATTTTTGACTGAGGACATAGGCTGTTGATGCAGATACATAATAAAATGTTTATTTTAAGATTTCTATTATTGTGAGGCCTAACAAATAATGCAGATGAAATTGAAAAAAATTAAGCACAAAATGTATGCCTTTTTTATTAACTGAATTTTTTTGCTTTTAATTAAATTTCATGGTTAAAGGGACCCTCACTGACTTTCACTGAAAAACCAAGAGGAAAACAATCAACCCATCAAATGAAAAGAATTTGCAGCTTTTCTTCAAACTTACAAGAGTGTCTTTATGTCTTGTATCTACAAAGCTTTACTGTTTTAGTCTCTACAAAGATCACATCGATTGTTCAGTTCATTAAAATATTGCATATTTAATGTATTGTTAAGGGCAAAAAGGACACAATAAAATAATTTTTGCCTTTTAAAATGTAAAACAAATCTAACTTTTTTGGCCTTTGAGAAATTTGAATTGGCAGTCTTAGGATCTCAAAAAGTTTTGACACTATTGACAAATTGGTTTAGACTGACTATGCAAAGTAAAACTGCCAGAAATCACATTTTTAGGACATTGCAGTCACCAATTTACTTCAGTGGGTGGCAGAATTTAGCTATTTCATGGCAACAAAGCACTAAATACAACAGAGAAAAGCTGCTACATTAGTTTGAATGTCAGAGCAAGCAGGGAGCACACATTAAAACATGTCTTTTCAGGAGTATTGATGGTTGTTAATAGAAACATAGAGAAATATTCCTGGGCACCATGCAGCATGTAGGACCATAATTGAAAATAATAAGGCTGATGGTGTGTCCTTGTCTTGCACTGACTTTTTAAAACATCTTCACAAGACCAACGTGAGTTTAGCTTTTAGAAGGAGCAAAAGTGCACGCCATTCAGAAAAACAAACCAAGACATGTGAAAAGTAGAATATGATTCAATAATTTTAAATAAGAATTGTTGTTTTGGGGATGATTATGTTGTTTTTCTGAAATCAAAATTGAAATACAAACTTGATTAGTTGCAGAACCCATTTCCTGCTCTGATCTGTTTTTCATTCTTTTCCCTCACTGTTTATATAACTTACCCTTCATTTATCCTTTCTTTCTTCTTTTTTTATATTTAAGATTGACTAAATGTACCATTATAAGACCTGTAGTGTCTCTGAATTCATTATGTATGGCCTGTGCTGTCAGTTGGTCTGAACACAGCCTGCTTTGAGTCATTACAATTCACTTGGCTAACACACAGCCATTGTACTGCTAGTGTGGGGTTAGGGGAGATGCTATAATAAAATATTGAGGGCGAGCAAGGCAGCTGCAGATGCTAGCTGTCATGTGTGAGCGAATGAATGTTATGACAAGCGTGTTTAAACATTCATGTGGGGAGGATAGTTTAGGAGGGCTTTTCATTAACACCAATATGTCTTCGTCTCCCCGGTGCAGATACTGCTGGTGGAAGCATGGCAACAACAGGGAGGAGAGGAATTAACATCTCGAGAGGAAACTGACACACACACACATGGAGAGAGGTAGAAACACTTAGTCCCACGCAGGAGGACACACGAGCGTACACGTTGGCTGACTAAATCAAACAGACGCCAAAACAACTTTCTCTTATTTACCAAGACAACTATGTCAAATTGTAACATCCTGTTCTGAGCTGATCAAACGGCGTGCAGCGGGAGTGAGCAACACATTCAAATGAGAAGAAACACGAGTGCAACTAGCTTACATCAACCACAACAATGATATCAAAGAGGTTGGGGTTTTTTCAAATGGAGTACATTTCAGTGCCAAAAAGCCCATCCTCTACAAGCTGTTAGGTTATCAGTTGAGTCAACCTAGTAGCAAAAGGTTTAAAAGATGTTTGTGGCATTTTTGGGGAGCCGAGCGTTGGCATGACCTTGTCAGAGCTAAACCGCAAAGGTTGACATACGATGCACCAGTAAACCCATGTAAATATAATTGCTTTTTATGTTGCTATTAGCATATCTGAAGCATGTCTGTAGATTGCGATGAAAAGAATCAAAACAGCTTGACTTCATCCCTTTGTGGCAAGAGGTAAACACACACATAGATGCTAACTTAAATTCCATCTAACAAAGTGCAGAATCAATACCTGCGCTAATAATTTCATGAAGTCAAATAAAGCCAAAGGAGAAAAACAGGAGCATCACGTATTCTCAACATAAGTGGCTTTGACTTGCAAAATGCATTTGCATAACATGAGCTATGGTTAATGTCATAAATGGCTCTAAATGCTGCAAGGTGCATTAAAAATATGCATAGTCATCTGTTTTAGCTACACCTTGATGCAAACATTTTGAATTAATCTAGTTTTCACTGGTCAAGCAATTCCATTTTGATATTCAAATTTTGCGTGTGCCCGTGCAGGCTCTTGCAAGACTGATCTAATCAGTCTTAAATCAGTTAATAAGCCAAGGACACAGAGGAGATGACTCAGCTGATGTGAGCATGAGCTAATATTAGCCTCCCAAGCACATGTAAGCTCTGTGTGCACCATGCAGCATCCAGGGTTTGGTGCTCTGACTACAGAAGTGATGGCATTAGACATTAGGGCTCCATTTAAGCTAACGACAGCTAATTCCATTAGCATGTTAGTAAAAAAGCCCTGACCTAATGTTGCGGGGTGGAGGAAGTATTTGTTTGTCTTATAAAAACACCTGGAGTAGTTTTGAAGGATAGCCAAGAAACTTCTCCTGAATGTATAAACAAAGCTAATCCAGATTGGAGAGAAACACAAATACAAGAAAAAACACATGCTTTCATGTTTATGTTTGTTTGTTTGTTTGTTTGTTTTTTTGGGGGGGGGATTCTGAGAAGCAGAACTATATAAAACTGCTCTCACTGTGGCACTTTAAACTGAAAAATGTTTTATTAAGCAGGAAACACTTTTTCCTCTATTCCAAACAACTTTGCATAGAAGGTTTTTGATTCATTTAAAAGACACTGTACAACTTCACAATAAAGACACCCTGATTCATGCAGTGCTTTATAGATAGGTTATTGATTAGTTTGTAGACACCTTGTATACCATTAACAAGCGGTTATAATGCATTTGATTTAAAAAACTAACAAAAAGGGACATTTGTTGCCAAATAGTGAGCCGATATATATTGGAACTTTGCCTTGAAATTTTTATTATATTTTTATAATATTAAAAATTGTATAATATTAAATATTTAACAACTGTTTATTAATGCTTAATTGTGCTTTATAAGGTATTTACAAACTACTCAATAACTCATTTATGAAGTATTTAAAGGGTTACCCTTACTGTAAAGTGCTACCAATGATTCATAATGAATTGACAGCTGTTGATTCATTTTCAGCAAGCATACAGTAACTGTCTAGTGCTAAGAAAAGTTGTAAAAAAAAAAAGTTTTAGGATACATTATACAAAGAGAATGAAAATAGATATGATCTTTACAACTCAGTCTACACATACACAACTCCTTCAAATGATACACATGTTGAGAAATACTTGCATTATTGATGTTTTGGTCAAATCTCAAATGTAAGATTGCAGTCTGTTATAACTCATGACTCTCAGCTACTGCCAAATAAGATTTTGGTTCAAAATCTGTAAAATGACTGCAATAAAGTAATTGTTGTGTTTGCATATCTCGATTAGCTGGAGTGGCCATCTTGAATCAGGTTGACTTCAAAAGCGAACCTGTTGTACAATCCTGTAATTAATTTTTGAGAGTTTTATTACAATCCATGGTCCATGAGACATTTGGCTAAATATACAAACACACAAAAAATATTATTGACCACCTTAAGACAAGAGGTGTTAACATCCATCCATCCATTTAAACTCATGGAGGTAAGAAATAGAAGGGAAACTCAGATATCCCTCCACCAAGCAACACTCTCGCTCCTCCAGGGGAAGGAGGAGCAGCTCTACTCCAAGCTTTCCCCTGGATGATGGAGCTCCTCACTCTTATCTCTAAGGCTTAGCTTAGCTGCCCAATTCAGCTGTTTGTTTCAGGGATCTCGATCACTTGGTCATGATCCAAATCTCATGACCATATGTACACTGGAACATAAACGAACCAGTAAATCAAGGGTTTTGTCTTTCAACTCATCCCCTTCTCCACTATAACAGATGTTTATTATAATGACCTGATCCGTTGATTCGTCTTTCACTCATTCTACAATCAGACTCACTCCCAACTCAAAGGGAGAATTCCACCTTTGTTCAGTCAGAGCCATGGCCTCAGACTTGGATGAGCTGATTCTCATCCTAGCTGCTTCATATGAGGCTGCAAACTGCCCCAGTGCATGCTGAAGGTTGGAACTTGAAGACATGAATAGAGCTACATCATCTGCAAAGAGTAGAATTGAGACCCTGAGCTGCTCTTTCTGCGATGCTTTGAGATCCAGTCCATGAACACTTCAAACAGGATTGGAGACAAGGAGCAGCCCTGATGGAGTTCAACCCACACTGGAAAAGAGGTCAACTTAGGTCAGAGAATGTGGACGCAACTATATAGTTTCCTTCACTTTTGACATCTAGCTGCTGACATTATCAAGTTGACTGGAAATGCACAACCTGACCTATACAAGGAACGTAAAATAAATAAAAAGTTGAAAAAATTAATCAGCCCTGATCTTTTGATGGGAATTTAGCCACCATTAATGAAATGACTTAGATATATTTTGAGACAGCTGGTGGCTGACTGATGGATGTAACTATGAAATGTTGACAGAAACACAAACGGCTTCTAGTGGCCGGGGGGAGGACATGTGCCACTTTAAAAAAAAAAAAAAAAAACTCATAACCTTCAAATTTTCTTCAAATATTCTGATGATTTTGCTTTTATTAAAACATTAAATGATCAATATTAAACTTTAATTACCAACAAAAAACCAAGTCTTAGTCTAGCTGTCACAAACACAGGCGTGTGTCATCGGTTCAAATTAAAAAGAATGTTAATTAGTGTACACAGAAGCTTAAATCATACATTATTAAAGAGCCACAGCATGGCTCTGACTTGGAGCAGGCAGTTTCCAACACCACAAACGTTGGAGACTTCCTGTACGACATGAATCTGTTGCACTCTGCCTCTGTGTGTGCATGGGCACAACAAAGAGCGTCTTGTCTGAGTGTCTCCCTCCCCTCTCTCTCTTTACCATTCATTAGAAGCAAAAGCAGCTGTAGTCAGGTTCAAAGACAATCTAAATTCTCTCTCTTTCAGTCACGCATTAATTCTCTCTTTTATTTTTTTTCTTTCTGGTTCCCTCTCATTTTTAATCATTTTTCTCCCTCTTTGTCCCTCTCCCTTTCCCACCCCCCCTCCATCTCTCTCTTCTTTCACTCTCCCCTCAAAACAATGTCTCCCGCACATGGCCCAGATAATGAGTGGTGGAGCTAAACGAGAGGAAACACGGCTCACTATTAGGAGGGGAACGCTGACTGAAGGTTTTAAATAAACGGAGAGAACTTGAGGCCAAATAGTGCTTCCAAGGACATAAACTAATGGAGCGGGCAGACATTCCCTGAACAAATACGCACTCTGTTTAAAATACCATAATAGTTGTAAAAATATACACGTCCATGTGGATCTAACTATGAGACCAGACTGGCAGAGGGCAGACGGAAATATGTGTAAATGCAGAAACATCCACAGATATGCAAACGCTGAGGCGGCGTGTACATGCATTCCAGTTTCTCTCCAAGTGGAACGCGCATTAGATCTCATTCAAAACCGTTACTGTGTGGGGGATAAGAAAGCATTATATGAATAAAAAAATAAATAAAGCTTCTCATTGAAAACTAATTAGGCAAACATGTTTTCTTAAGTGTCTCTAATAAGCTCTCAGGCATAGAAATCCACACCCACTTATGAGCGCGCAGAGGAGGCCTCTCTGATGCACTCTATGAGGTTAATTGGGTTATCTGGGCTGATTAGCATAACTAATTAGGATCCTTGTTAGCGGGAAGAGTAATATTTATTCAATTAGCTCTCTATGTGTATTACCAAGCGGCGCTCGGATTTCCGTCACCACTGGCAAAAGTTCAAATGGAAACGAAGCTAAGCCGAGCAGGCGTGAAGTGAGACGTGCGCGTGTGTTTGTGTGTGTGCGTCGTTTATCTTTCCCCACACAGATGCTCATCAGGTGCTAGACACCCACACCCACACACACGCACACGCACACACACACACCCACACACACACACACACACACACACACACAACAGGCTTGCTGTGCTGCAGCTCCCACACTCCTCATTGTGGTCATTAAGCGTTTTGTACAGCATAATTAAAATTGCTAACCAGATGAGCTGAGTGGAGCCAAGCTGTGCCAGTCTTTACAACAGAAATGTGTAAAATTTCACCTTTCGAGGCCTGTAGAGGCTGAATGTTCTGACGAAGCTGCAGCGGTACGTAACGGGGCAGTACGAGCAAAAATAAATAAATGTCCAAAGTGATGATTTTTTTTTTTTTTTTTTTTGCGAAAGTAAAGAGCTTGTAAAGTGAAACTGCTCTTGAAGTTCTATCAGTTAATAGAACAACGCTGAGCTCACTCCGCCAATTTATTCCTTCGTGTTTTCAAATGCAGATGCCGCCTTTTGTAATGCTTAACATGAGCTCGGAGCCGACGGTAAACACGGAGGAAAGAAAAAAAGGAAGAGAAAAAAAAAGGCAAATCAACAACACTCCAAGCTCACGACGAGTGCAAACTCACGAGCAGACTCCCAACACTCACAAATAACCAGCGAAGGGAAAATGAAAGAGGGGAGACAGAGAGAAGGAGCGCTACATTTACTGAAATTAAACATTTTCTCATCAGCCTGAGGGTGCAGCAGGCCCACTAATGTATTATTCATCCCCACTTCACAAAGGAACATTAATCAATTATGAAGATATGAGGATCTTAAAGTATAGAGGAGAGACGAAGTACGGCTCATTCGTATTAATATGCGGCCGCAATCCTGTGCCCCCACTCCCCCCCCATCCTACCCGCACCCTTGGTACTCAAATCAATATTTTGCAGATTAATTTGGAGCGGTTGTGGCGAGATGGCAGGATGGAAGGAAGTAAGGGTGTGGGGGTGGAGGAGAGCGGAGTGTCTGAGGTCTGAATTAAGGTGACATGTTCTCTCTCCTCTCTCTCTCTTTTTTCTTAATATTGTGCAAGTGTGTCTGTGCATTTGCATAAATATGAAGACTTTGAGACGGCTGTAGGTAAACAATCAGCGTCTGTTTAATTAAAGAGCCTTCATCATGACAGAAATATAACTTAAAGCTGGCACCTTGAGTTAGGATTTTAACATAGAAATGCAGGGAAAAGTAATTATATAAATATTGTTTACAGACAAGAAGAAGAAGCTAAACTCACAGCTCGTAAATCACATGATGACTTTGCTGTATTTTGGTAGTGGATAAAGGTGTTACTGCATGTAAAATCTTGACTTGGGTGATGATGAATATTTGTTCTTAGCAACAGTTACATTTATTTTACAGACCTTTAATATGGAGGTGCACATCCTCCCTGCTTTCTAAAAAAGAAATGATTCATTTCACACTGGAGGATTAAAAACTAGGTAGGCCATAAAGATAAAGCCAGCTTCCTCACTTTCAACCCAATTCAGACAGTTTGGTTTTGTAGTTTTGTAAATAGTTTAGCTATGAGCCGAGGCGTATGCTTACCTCAGAATTCTAAATTGTCTTCTGACATGTTTTTGTATTTTTATTTTCTCCTTCCCTCTTTCATCCGCTTCTCTTTTCTGATGCTCCTACCTTCTAGTAGCATCTTCTTAAAATAAACTTTTCACCTTTTAGTTGGTATCTTTTTATATTTATGTCTATTTGTCTACAAAAGTAGCCTCTAAAATGGGGCGTTAGAAAGTTTTTTAAAAAGTTAAAACAAACCAATGTAACACCTTTACAGGCTGCGTACCAAATGAGGCCATCATGTAATCCAAAAAACTAAACAGGAACACCAAATTAACATCCATAAAGATGAGAAAAGTAGGAAATTATTTTTAATTATATAAATACAGCACATGCAACATTACAGGTGTGCAAGGAGCAGTCTTTCTCACATGCAGTCTGCATACCTGAGCTTGCAATCTGGTCTTGCATGTGTATTTCTAAAAAAATCTTTTGTCATGTTGAGCTTTGTGCTCAAGACTTCCACAGCAGCACCTCAACCACCCATCAAAAAGTGGCAGATTTCATTTTAAAAGAAGAAATGATTGCCTCTTCATAAATGTATTCAATAATTCTGAGATGAACTGTTCAATTGCTTTTATCTTTAAACAATATTTTTGAACAGAACTTGCATTTTAGATGTGATTTTATGATCCTCATATGAGCATCAGACTCTAAAACCCAACTCTGTTTTAAACATTTCAAATATTATTTTAAAGGCAAAAGAACTGCATGAGGATCATCTGCAACAATGATTTATGTGTGAATATGGAACTGGATCAGCAAATTATGAGCAAATCAGAGGAGAAAAATAAGCAGAATTAAATATAACTACAGCCAGAGAAATATGATTAAGACAACAAGCTGTACTTATTTTAATCGGCGCTCTAAGGCTCTGCAATTACACAAACCACTAATTAGCAGCAGTACAAATGAGCCTACTAGCATGCAGCACAAACAAACACTAACCAGACAACACACATATAAACAACTAACAACCCTGGGTTCACCACAAACACATAAGAAAAGTCTGTTCATTTCTGCACTTGTGTGAGTGTGTGTTTAAACCATAAGCCACAGAAGACAGTAAAACAGCAGTGGGTATAATTTAGTGACACCCAGTAAGGAGGTGTGGGAAGGCCGTAAAAACTCTCTCTTTTAATCCCAGCCGGCGATGCCATGTTTGTTACCCAGGGCTGTGAGATATGCTGGTAATTCATCACACACGCCACAGTTTCCTGTTAAACCTGGCTGCACATGAAGCGCTTGCAGCACGGCTGCCAAACCAATATCGTAAAAAAAAAAAAAAGAATCGAGGACTTTGCCACTTCTCAGGCAGGCTTCTAAACAAGAGGCATGCTGCACAAACAAGAAGCATGCTGCAAAAACGTTTTAATAGTGTGGTCAGTCTATAAGCTGGATTAAAGACTTGTGTCAAGATAACATTTATTGTAATAATTTTATTGTTATCTATCATTAATATTATTATCTTGACATCTGGGTTCAACTACTTTTTGAGCTGTATTAAAAAAAATGCATTTTGTGGATATTTTAGTTTTGTTTTTTTTTTTACAGAAGCACAAATAGACATCTCAGTCATTTTGTGTAAAAACAAAGAAACAAAAATAACCTTTTACAAATACCTTTTGAAAAAACTCATCAGCAGCAGCATGGTCACAAAAAAGAATATTAAAAACATAGTGCTGGAAAAAAAATCATATTTTACACTATGGTTGTATTATTGTTAAAAGTTTAACCTCTAAAATGTGATCAAACTAAGAAAAATGAATAATTTAACTTTTTTTTGCTATAGATTCTCTTTTACTTTTCCTCTCTAGGTCATATGTGCAACTGGACTTTGAAGTTTTCAGCCTAAATGAGCCAAAGAACCAGAACTACTGTACACAGGAAGACATGAAAAAGATAACAGGAACAAAACAGGGAAACACAAAGATTGCTAACTGTTTGAATCAAGTACTTTCAAGTATTTTATTACTTTACAGTAGTTATTCAGAAAAAAACTGAAAATAAATGCTGAATGTGCTTAACTTGTAAACCAAAACATTCAAATTCTCTGTCCGAGGCTTTTAAACTGAAGAGAGAAACAATAAATGAAGAACACGTGAGCGTCTGTTCATTAGATATGAACTGTCTTTGTGAAAACCCAATACTAAAACAGTAAAGACATGCTGAGCCTGGTGAAATTTTTCGACAGCAGCTACACTTTATCTGTGTGTCTGTGTGTTTCCCAACGGTTGGGATTTTGCTAGCTCTGCCCAAGACACCTTTCTGATTCACTAGTGACAGCTGTCACACAGCCAAGATGGAAAGAGATGGGGGTAAAAAAAGAAGAAAAAAAAACAGATCATACGGTATTATTCACAAACACACAGGCATGAACAAAGGTGTGCACACACACACACATAATTTTATATTTACCAGCCTCATGAGATGAGTTATTCCACTGAAACTTTGTGCAGATTAAAAATGTTAAACTCACATTTGATCAAGCACGTCTAGTCTTTCACACCAAGCCGTGAAGGAATGGTGAGATTTGACAAAAGTGACATGTGAGTTGGATAGAGAGCACTGAGAGTTAAATCTTTTACTCCTGAAATAAAAAAAAAAACAACTTTTCAGTCAAACCTGGTATAAGCCACAGAGGAGTGTATAAAAAGTAGACTGACTTTAAATTATAAGTCTGTTTCTGTCTATAAGGGAATGAGGAACTGTGTGCACTTGATTGATGATTTTTACTAGTTTTACTACTATAAACTACCACTAAACTGAGAAATTATGTGCAAAAATGTGTCTAAGCACACAAACTTAAATATAATAAAGTGAAGTGAAGTAAGCTCTAAAGGCTATTTTGAAGTGTTTCTGTACAAAGTTATAAATAATTTCTATCTAGTTGAACATAGCTTCCTTTCTTAGGAAAAGTAGAGTTTATGTCCAACATGATTGATAAGCTAAAGGCTAGGCCACACCTGCCTAAACCAAAGTGTGTTGCTGCAGTTTTAAATTCAATGGTTGTTAACAAGCATAGGTATCACCAACAATGGCAAAATGTATTGTGATGTTACTGAATGATGGACCAAAATGCAACTGAGGAGGCAGAAGTGTGATATACTGTAAAGGGTTTAATAAGAAAAATTGCATCAGACTGCAAAAAAGGGCAGCCAAACCATCTTCGCATGCTATTGGATAGCACTAGGACCAATCAGAGCCATTTAGCAACAATCGGAACCAGCTGGTAGATTAAACTTTTACCGTATCCCGTCGACAAAGCGGCCAATACATCCTTTTTCAAAATGAAAGACTTAAGTGTCTCTATCTGTTCACGTCTTAAAGCCTCTATGTGATGTTTTTCAGCAAGAGAGCAGTTTTTGAATCCAACATACCACGGCCCTTCCCAAAACATCCATTTCCCCCCCTCCCGCGAGCGCACGCCCGTAAACTGTGCAGCTCCTGTTCAAACTATGATTACATTGCAGGGTTCAATCATTCACAGCTCACAAATCATGTTCTCACATTGTAGAGCAGTGGTCGGCAACTGGCGTGTTTCTGGCCCCCCACGTGTTTCCCGGACTTTGTTTTTTCTGACGTGAGTGTTTGTGCACGTTGGCCTGCCCGGTTCCTAAACAGTAACATTTAAACACATAATGAAAATTGGTTTGGGCCGGGTATCAAACCCACACTCTCCCACATGGGAGTCAATGTCACTAGCCACTAACTACAGTGAGAAGTTATAATGATTATAACTTTTTTTTTCAACCTTTCAAGGTCGACACATTGAGTAGAAGACTGAGTTACATTCATATTTCAAATATGAGAAACTACTGCTTTCACAGTAGCAAAATGATTGTATCTGTACAGTTTAAACATCATCAGCCTTTAAAATCATGTTCTATGTGCCTTTTTACTTTGTACACCAGCTCTGCCCCAAGGCCCGCGAACACGCCTGGTAAAATGAATGTGGCCCTTACAGGGTTTTAGTTGATGACCACATAACTCTTGAACGCCAAGCTGCTGCACTGAAGCTGCAGATCCCGGAAATGAGGAAACGCACTCGGTCCAGAATGAGTGCTCAACCAAAATAAACGTGTATCCTTGGCAAGCCTTGTCATTCTGTGGGGAGAAATATTTAAAAAGTAAAAAAAGAGCCCTCAGTAGCTGGGGAATGGTTCATTTTTTCATAGAAATTAGCTCTGATTTCTCAATGACCGGCCGAGACTGATAACAGGAAGACACAGAGAGTCCAGGGTGCATGCGGCCCTCACCTCTACAGGTTTGCGTGAAGCGCATGCACGTTGACTGACAGCCCACAATGCAGAAATTTGAATTTTACTGGCTGAAAAAGTTTGCCAGTCAGAGAATTCAAAGGACTCAATAGGAGGAAGGAGGGTTTTCAGAGGACTAACAAATGGTGTGGAACTCTACCCATAGATCATAGTTTAGAACTGAAATATTTAAAACATTTCGTCAACTTTGATACATAGAAAAATATTCCACATAGAAGCTTTAAAGAAAAGCCCAAATCTAAATCGCCCAAAGTTGATGACAAAGACGTTTCAAACAAATGTGATTCCTGGGCTGCCACAATGTTGTTTAATTCCAGAGTTTAAACTCTACCGTCATTGGCTAATCTCGCCCACCATACCATTAAAGCGTTGTAAGTGGCCCAGTACGAGACTGACCGGACCAATCAGTGGGCTGTGGAGGTTCCAATGGAGCGTGTCTAGACCAAAGTCTGCAGAGCAGAACCGAGGGTCTAGTTTATAGGCTAGTGGGATCTGACAATGAGCTGAAGAACTAATGAACTATATGGGTGATGGGAGTGTGATTATTGAGCGAAGGCAGCTGGGTTTGATGGAGCTGAATGACTAAGGAGGACAGTGGCACAGAAAAAAGAATTAAAGAAAAACTAAATCCAAATTCAGAAGTATCCAGTAAACATGACAAACAACAGAAATCCTAAAACATGACAGAAAAAAACACAAAAACTCTTACCGGAACGTTTTCATGCAGAAGTTATAAAGTGAGGCCAAAGTGACGGTTGTCATGTATTTCCTTGCAGTTCTGGTCAACTGAAACTTTCTTCTCCTACATCACTACATTACTTAGATGATATTTTGATATAAATAATGTGTTTAGATTTAAAAGTGTTAGAGCCTAAACATGACAATTATTACTGTTTTGACAGAAGAAAAAAGCAAGCTCTAGATGTGTATATTTTCTAAATATTATATGACATTTTCTTTTGAATTGGACAGCTATAACAAACCTAAAACCTGAAAATTAAAAACTGTAAATTAAAGTTTTTTTTTTCCTGTGGTAATAACACGCAAATATTATTAAATTAATAAAATCAGTAAGTTGTCAAATTTCTTCCATGTAAGTAAAACACTCAGCAGATTTTCCCTCTACAACATGTCAGAATGCAAATTTATTCACGCCGTGGATCGCAGATTTGCATGTGTGTGCATATTACTGCAGGTCATGATCACGCATGTACTGAAGGAGTCCATAAAACTTACAGTATTGTTATGTACAATGAGCAGCTGCACTAAACAAATGGCATGATGTCAAAGCAGCAAATGAGCAGAGGATTCGTGTTTAAAGCAATAAGTGTTGTTATGATTACTGCGTGGACGAACCGAGCCGGGTGAGTGAATGCCACCGAGGAACGCTGCGCGTGCATCACTGTGAGCGTGTGTGATATTAAAGCAAGCTCTCGATTTCTCAAGCTGTCACTCAGGCCTATTAAGCAAGGCTAACCAAATTAGTCATGAATATGCAGTAATAACATGCAAATTGCCCCCACCCATCCACCCTGAATGCGTGTGTGTGTGTGTGTGTGTGTGTGTGTGTGTGTGTGTGTGTGTGTGTGTGTGTGTGTGTGTGTATGTGTTTGTTGCCCTCGGGGCAAATAGGCATTGGCTCTGTAAACCCAATTCTTTCTACATCATTACAGCAACAAGGCATAATTCATAAGAACAATACAAACATGCATGTAGCCTGACACGCATGCACAAGCAGCCACACGTGCATGTTCACCTACACATAAGGACAAAGGTTCCCATTCGCCCCTCCCCATTTTCACCCGACAGACCTAATTTATCGCTGTTTTAAAAAAAATATATTATTGAGAAATAAGTTTCCTGTCTACATGCTGGTGCTTGCAAATGCACCAACATGTAGATCGTCTGTTGCCTCCGAGTCCCCAGGGTGATGTTTGACACAGCCTGGGTGCTGCCACAGCAATTAACCTCCCTGTTAATGAGAGGAGCCCTGTCAAGCAGCCAGATGGCACTGCCTGGCAAGCTGCCACACATGTACGCACACATGCCCACACCAGTGCGCGCGCACACACACACACACACACACACACACACACAGATCTAACTGTTGCTGGTTGACAGCGTCCCTCGCCCAGTCTTACGGCTCCCCTCCTCTCCTGCATTGTCTCCTCGTTTCACCGTTCCCCTCTTCCCTCCTTAGCTCCATCTCTGGCAGCTGCTTATCCACGTCGCAGCGCTGCAGATGTCACAACTCGCCAGATGGGGGGAACAGCAGGGGAGGAGAGGGGAGAGGATGAGTTTCTTGCATCTCTGCATGTGAGAGAGAAAAAAAACTTGACCAGCTAATCCACTTAAACAGTAGTTTTGTTTACTTTATCCACACCTTTTTTTATGCAACGTAAATCCAAATGTAGTAAGATTGCTACAAAATCTCTATATTATGAAGAATAAATGAATAGGTAGATGTGTGAACTTTGTGTTTGTTAATGAGTGTGGCAGCTGACCAGGACACTGCCTGTCTGCATGTCCATGCAGCAGCCCACCGGGCCCGTGTATTGATCAGTTAGCTTGGCCTAATAGGAAAAGAGGAGCCTGACCTGGGAAAGTCAATATGGAGAAAAAGAGACATATCCCCCTCCTGTCCTGTGAGAATGAGGTAAGGAAAGAAAAAAAAAGAGCACAGAGACACAGACAGGGGAAGGTGCTAATGCATCTACAGAACTGCTGTCTGTGCAAAGGAGAAAATATTGAAGGAGTCCAGAAATTGTCAGAAAAACAGCTGGATAATAGAAAAAAAAATGGTGAAAAAAAGCAATGCCATGAGAAAAGTAACTATGATGAACCTTGAATCCCTTGCAGCCTAAATATCTTATCACTTCTGTTAACAGAGAAAAGTTTTGGGTTTGAATGAGAACAGCTTCACTGAGGGATACTGCCTCCGTGTGTGAAATAAGTTACCTCTCCCACATGACAATCAGGATATTCTGTCAAAGCATCTTTTTTTTTTTTTCTAACTAACTTTCAGCATTTGACTGCTGTTGGCAAAGGAAAACAGCACTCAAGTTAACTCAAGTGTAAAAAACTCTGCAGGAGATTATACTGAGAGAAAATAATTAAAAAATTGGGAGAGACAGAAAAAAAAACCCTGACATCCACTCACACATCAATACATCGATAGATCAACGTGTGTGTGAGTGTGTGTACGTGTGTGTTCTGTACACCATTTCACCAGAAATATATAAATAAATTTGTAGATAAACAAAAAAAAAACAGAGGAAATGGAAAAGTAGATAAAAGACTTAGGTTTCACCACGCACAAACACACACACTCACACACACATACGCATACCTGGCTGAGTGATGCTACCCTGGAGGGTGGCTTCAATCTGATGGTGTTTAATGTTGACGCTAGTGGCAAGAAACACACACACACACACACACACACACACTCACCCGCTGTTTAAACCTGCCTGTCATTTCATTTCATGAGACCTGATTTACTCATTTCATTTATTTTATTTTTTTATATATATATATTATTATTATATGTGCAGCCATTTAAAACGCTCAAGGTGTGATGCAAATCCCCACAACTCTGACAGGAAATGCACTGACTGAGGATCCATCACGGCCTTCATTGCCTTTCACACAAATGGCAGAGAAGCCCTGCAAAGCCACAAACTCAGCTGTGTCACATTGTGCAAGACCACTGATTTCTGCTTGGCTGGGTGCTTTAATTGGCTGCACTGCAGGCTGTCAAAGTACTGACTGTTACTTTTGACCATATTTGGATGTGTTTTTCTTTCTTTCTTTCTTTTTTAGTTTCAAATGACAGCTTGTAGGAAATAACAACTGACTGCGATAATATCCTCGTGTTTGGAAAGGACTGATTTATTTCACAATGGATATTACAATGTCAACTTCTAAAAGGACGAATGTACGCGTCAGTTAAACAATAATGGAAGGGTGAGGAAAATAAATAGCATTTTGAAAGCATGATAGTTTCATGTGGTCTTTGGTTTTTATTGTTTTACTTGTTTTTGCAGCAAAAAAAATAAAAAGGTTTGCAAACTCTCATGGAACCTTTCTCTCTTAATAGGTCTAAGTGTAGATATTAAATATACTTATATAAGTATGAAGGGTTACAGGCAGAACAATACTGCCTTCATTAGTTTTGTCAAAATGTGTGAAGCCTGAAATATAAATCAGTCTTTTCACCAAAGGTTAACGTTAGAAACAGAACAAATCTTTAGGGGCCTTGGAGCACTGCATGGTGGGAAATATCACACAGGGATTAGCATATTGCCATGGGGACAGTGGTGTTGCAGCAACTCCCTAAAGAGCTCAGCCTCCCCAAGGATAGGCAGAGTCCCTCAGGCCAGCTGTGTTACCTTTTCCTGTGCGTTATTAGTTATCTCAGTCAAACACATACGTTCCTTAAGAACCAGCTCTTTGATGAGCAAGGACTGTGAGTGAGAAATGATACTTTGGAAATCAGCCATAAAGTGTGTCTCTACAAGCACAGAATCTGAACCACAGGTCAAGTAAGTTCATGAAACTAAGTTTTTAGCTGAAGATACCTACAGCAATACAATGCCATATGGGTAATTTACGCCACCTTAACAATGACCAGGATGGTCTTTGTAGGGTCTTGGTGATGTGTTCAAGCACATACTAGGGATGCAGTGGGCTACACATTACACATGATGGGGTATGGAGGGTTTTGAGCATGCACACAATTTCCAAAGAGAGATTGTGGTGGTTTTTCATCAGTAATATTGAGGTCCTGGGTGGAGCACTGTATCCATAAGTTGAGGTTTGCATGCACTGGTCACATTAGCCTCATGCTTTATTGGTGTACGTGGAAGGGCTTTAATGGGAACTTGCTACCAGCATATAGACCATGGTGAGAGCATGGGAGAGTCTATCCAGAACTCAGAAAACAGTTAGAACAAACATTTGTTGAGTACTAAGAGTGTAACAGAGTCATGATTGTGTTCACACTGGAAGAAGGTTTCCAAATATATTCCAATCCAGACAGTTCTACAACACTGTAACGAGGTCCTCATCCTGAGAAGTGAGCCTGATGAACTTGATGGACATTTATTTTGGTCATTTTGAACCACAGTCTGCAGGAAACAAGAGGTTAGTTTTGACTGGAAAAATGAGCTGCTGACTAGAGGGATCATTAACAAAGTATTTATTCTGTCCAAAAGCAATTCTCTCTGTCATGTCCTGGGTGCCTGCAGGCAGTCTGTGTTTTTTCCCTCAGGGCGTGGCAGGCAGATCCTCTCCAGCTGCAGCTCCCAGCTGCAGCTCATCAGCTTCATCAGAGGAGGACCTTCTTAAGGAGCAGATCCACAGAGGGACGACGCCAGTCTTTTCCACCTCACTAGTGGTAAACTCAGGTCTCTTCTAGATTTTGTATCCTTGAACAGTATAATCATTTTCCTCTCATCTCTCCAGCGTACCTGCTCGGCGTCGTCCACCTCAAGATCCTCCAGAGTCCTCCTCTACCTCATGTCCACCTGGTCTGCCTGTCCCCCTGCCAGCCAGCTGCCTCCACTCCATTTATCCTCCATCAATCTCTCGTTACCGCTCCAACCATTCTCACCCAGGACAGACAAAACCTCCCCAAGATCCATTTTCTTCATCCTACCAGTAAGACCTCCATTCAATACTCATCTCAACACGTTATCTTCATCCCCGTATACTCACTCTCCTCTCTCCTCTCAGTGAAGTCTCCTGTACCCGGATCCCACAGGTCCTCCTGGATCCACCTCCACACCACCAATATTATAATAAAAACTTTATTTTACTTACCTTCTGTTTCCTCCGACTGTTGTGTTGCTCCAGGATCCTCACAAAACCTCAGAATATGACACTCTCAAAAAGATCATAGCAATCTCTCAAAGATTCTGCCAAAATTAACATAAAATGTCTTATTTATAGCAACGTACAGGTTGTAGAATGTTCGTAATTGTCTTAACACATAACTATCCTCATTGTAAATAGCTGTTTTTCTGTTCATTTAAAACTAACTAGTTTCTCCAAACTAAGGCCATACAAAGAGGTATCTACAGGAAATGTATTAATTGTTCATAACCTGAACCCCAATTTAAATGATGTGAACTATCCCTTTAAGAAAAAAATACCAAAGGATGATTGTGTGAAGTCTGGCCTGAATTAAATTCTATTAATTCTGAGAATCTAACAGGAATGCTTTAGTCTACAGAAACATTATGATCTACATTACATGACGTATCCTTCAACTGTGTTTCTGAATGAACCAAATATCATTTTTCATTTTTCAACTGCAGCTTTATTATTTATAATTTAACACAGCTAATGGGAGGGAAATTGTTTAGTATAAACTGTTTCTCAGGTGCTGTAAATGATGATGATGTGTGATGGCTCTCAAGGGTAAAGGAGTGTAACCACTGACTAATTGCTGAGAAATTTGCATCTTGTTAACACACCTACATGGTAATATTATAGCAAAATAAATGAGAATACGTTGATTTGCAACCTGTAATTGTATGATAAAAGCAACAAAAGGAAAAAAAATTAACAATATCAAGGATGGAAGAATAAAGTCTGCAGATATTGTTGCTCCAATCTCAACTTTAGAGATTTGAAAGGAATAGCTTAAATGCAGCTGTCATGTCAGAAGTCAGTTGCTCTGAAAGGTAGATGATGACAAATAGAGATTGCACATTCAAAAAAATATAAAAACAGTACAGAAAGATACATGCACTGTGTTCAGCTCAAACACTAGTGGCATTATGTCGCCTGAGTCTACCTTTTTCTTTTTTTTTTTGACTGAACAGTTGTCAAGAAGATGAAGAAATCATTTCAAACTGTAAAATAAAGAGGGAGAACTTAATGGAAAAACAAAAACAAACAAAAGGTAAAAACTAAGTTAGAAAATAATTTAAACCAGAACAGAAATTGAGAACACCAGAGAGCTGGACAGAGTGACACACAGCAGGACTTCTGAAATATCAGCCACTCCATCGCTGTGGTGACTGGGGTCACTCTCAGAAAAGGAAATCAATCGCAACAGCAGTGACTCATGGGTCAACACATAGCTCAGAAAGTCAGTATGTGTGTGTGTGTGTGTGCTAAGAGTAAGAGCTTGTGTGTGCGCGTTTCAATTAAGCATCTGTTTAGTGTGTGCATACGTGAAACTGTGCACCCCTAAAGGTAGCGAAACAACAGCCCATTTATATAAGCAACAACAAAAGCAGCCAAAAGAAGAGCTGGAAAGAAGAAACTTAGGTTATTAAAAGTGATATATTACTGTCTAATGAGTAAACACAATGTTTTCACCCAAAATAGAATAAACAAATGATAAACTGTCCTTCCCCTCTAACCTTGTTTTTAAATGTATTCTACAGTGAACAGGATGAAACTGGATTGAACTGTGTTTTATCATAGTCAAGCAGAATTTTTTACAGCAAAATATGTAGTTATTATTTCATAAAAAACACTGACTGAATCATTAAAACCAAATAATAAAAGATGGATATTTTACACTTTTATTTTAGAATTTTGTACAATTTTCCCAGGTTTTTTTTTTTTAGACTTCTGTGGCGTTCTCTGTTAAAAATACAAACCATGTCTTTACAGTTCCCATCATAACAATGGGTTTTAGTGAGCCGACTGAGACACTCAATCCAACCTCCTGCTTCCTTTGAGAATAGCTTTACAGCTCTGCATTTCTATGCAAACATAAATTTGAAGACAAATTACACTGAATCCCCTCTGAAGCATGTTACACTGTATGAAAGAACATCCACTATGAAGCTTCCACGTGACCGGCAATTTTATTCTCAAATATTTACATTTCCCTTGTCTGAGATTTGGCCATGGACAGGAAGTACTGACACGTCTTCTAGGCACAGTCTGGTCATGAGTCATGCATTGAACTGTAGAGGCTGTGCTGATGACGTAGCAAAACTATCAACCAGCATGTCTAATTCATCCGTTGCATATCGGACTGATAAATCTTTTTTTTTTTAGAAGATTTAAAGTCTAACATTGGGTTATTTTTTTCAGTGGTGTTTGATTCTTGTTATGGCACAGCAAAAATAAACATGGTGCAACTGCAACTGTCAAATTTTCATCTGGAAAAAAAAATCCACCAACAAGGATTCAAAACACTAAATATAATATTGTCAGTGAATTATTCGCTCATTGCTTTATTGAGTTAAGTGAGATATATTACCGCAGATTAGAATTAGCTTTAATAGCAAAGCAATATAAAAGAAAATGTACCATCGTTTTATTCTTTTATTAGGACACAGTAGAGGAACATATTCAGAAACCAAAACATAAAGTAAGAACAGACAAAGGCTAGCTGTTTGAGACTACATTGACATTAGAATTAGGTGGTTTTGTTCTGTACTCTCAGAACCAGTGTGCTAGAAAACTAATGTATCCATTTTTACCAAAGTAATCAAGAATTCATCAAAAGTAGAGGATGCTGCATGGTTCACCTGCCTCACTAATGGTTTCATGATTCACACTTGGAATTTGTTTTCTAGATTATCCTTGGTCGGTCGGTCCGTCCGTCTGTCCGTCCGTCCATGCATCTATTTTCTGAACAGCTAAATCCAGTAAGGGTCACAGGGAGCTGGTGGCTATCTCCAGCAGTCATGATGCAATAAGTGGGGATCCTTGATACAGAGCTATAAAATTCCCTTACAGAATTCTCGTTTTCCTTTTTGTCACACTTAAATGTTTCAGATCAGCAAACATATTTCAGTATCATAAGAAAATTATTTATTATGGGATCAAAGCTCAAACCAACTTGGCTCTATGTGAAACCGTAATTGTTTATCTTGTTAAATGATGAATTATCTGTGATTGACCACATTATTTGTAGAACCGAGTTCAGTTCCACTAGCTACAGTCAGGCCCAATTACTCCCAGAATTAAGAAATCCTTTCAATAGAACCTGTGTGACAACGTGAGGTAGGCTTCAAGATCTCAAAAAGCAAAATATGGAGCTCTGATCTAAAGAAATTCAGGAACAAAAGAACCCAGGGCAACACTGAAAGCACTGCAGGACTGACTTGGTGATGGTTAAGGTCAGAGGTCACTATTCAACATTAAGAAAGAGAGAAGGCAAAAGTAGCATCCATTGCAGTTCCAAGACCAAAACCTCTGCTCATGAAAAAAGAACACAAGGGTCTGTCTCACCTTGATGATCCCCAAGACTTTTGGGAAAATATTCTGTGTTCCATCTGGAGTAAAACTAATACTGTATTCAACAATCAAACATGGTGGTGGTAGTGTGATGGTCTGAGGCTGCTTTGCTGCTTCAGGGCCTGAATGACTTCCTGTACCTGATGAAATCCTGAAATCTACTCTCTACCAGATCGTCCTGTAGGAAAATGTCTGATCTTTGACATTACACAAGCTGTTTGTGCTGGAAAACCCTCCAATGTGGCAAAATTAAAACAATTCTGTAAAAAGTAGAATAAAATTCCTCCACAGATACGTGAGACTCATCACTAGTCATCACAAACATTAGACTGAAGTCGATGGTTTCACAAACAGCTATTGACTTTAGGGGTCTATTACTTTTTCACACAGGTCCAGCTTGGTTTGGATAGCCTTCTTTCCCTTAATAAATTAATTATAATTTAAAAACTGCATTTTGTTTACTCGGGTTATCGTTGTTTGCTGATTTATGTGTGGTGAAAAAAACAAAAGCAGAAGAAATCTGTGAGGGAGCAAATACTTTTTCACAGCCTTGTACTATGCTGCAAGTGGTTGAAATGTAAGTGAATACTCATTAAACAAATAAATTCCACATTGGCTGCAAAGGGATGGTCGCCAGGCAGTTAAGGAACAACATTTTCTCCCCCTTCGTTAAACATTGATATTCCATCGCAGCTGCAATGTGACAATATGAGGACCTGGAAATAGTAGAGGTCAGTGGCTAATATGGGTAGGCTGTGTGTTTGGGAGTGTGACTGCATGTGTGTGTCTGCGTATGCATGCCTTATATACCCTTGGGTTAGCAGGAGTTACGACCTGCTTACATTATTAAGGTGAGTAGTAGGCTGTGTTATGTATGCCTAAACAGCCAGTCAATTCATTACAGATGCAATCGCTTAAGTAAATGAATAAGCACGTGGCTTTCTCCTGCTCTCTGCCTCTCTGAACTGTAAAGGATACAAAATATTGGTGTGACGCTGAGAGCTTAAGATAAATCAGAAACAGGAACAAATTAATAATAAGGAATAAAACAACATTAGCTGATTAAGTATGTATAGCAGAGTGGCGGCTGTAATTTACAGGCAGCTGGGTTGGGTGTCCGGAATAAGGTCTCATTAGGGATCATGGTGTGTTTGTGCGTGCGTGCACGTGTGCGTGCGTGCGCGTGTGTCCATCCCGTTCGTAATCTGTCACCGGTAGACTCAGTTTTATGAAAAGGTCTGCAATCTATGATAATAAGCTGCCCTGTGAAGGTTATGACTATGGTAAACGAATTTGTTAGTAGGATTTCTTACTTATGCGTCTGTCTCAGTGTGCGTGTGTGTTTTATGTGTAATAACACAATATTGTTTTTGTGGCGAGTTGATTTAGTTGTTCCGTTTCAGTTACAATTTTGTTCCACACAGCTTTTTGTTTGAGGGGAAAAAGCATCCGGTTTAATACAAAGCTATTCATGGTTCTGAGAGAAGCACAAAGCAGGTCATGGGAACTGACACAAATACAACAAGGAACATTTGTGATAGTGCAAGAAGATGAAGGGTGACTGAAAACCCTGATGATACCAAAACTGAATTATTGCTGGAAGAGGGAAACTCTAACGTAAAACTTGGATAAAGGCTTTCCATAGAGTTCACCTGTGTCATTAATATACTGCAAACAGATCTGCAAAAGCTCTAGGTTTTAATAATCTGCTAATAAAATTAGGGTAAATTGCAAAGAAATTTAGACATTATAAAGACACTTTATGCTATATTGTAAAAAAAAAAAAAATCACACTATTGTTGCAGTTTGTTTGCAATCATATGCCCCAAGTGACCCAGCCAAATAAAAGAAAATATTGTAAACATGCTACATAAACACGTTTAGAGGGATTTCAACTGAAAATGTGAACATTTTATCAAAATTTTGTGTCTCCAACTAGTCACAGCCAGTCCAGTGAGATACTGGGTTCTGAGAAACAAAACTGGCTTTTTTCCACCTGTAGATCCTCCACCAGGTTAGGGGAGCCGTCAGGCTGAAGAAGGAGGCCTACAGGGCGTGGCTGGTCTGTGTGTCTCCAGAGGCAGCAGACAGGTACCGGCGGGCCAAGCGAAGTGCAGCAGTGGCAGTTGCCGAGGCAAAATCTCGGGCGTGGGAGGAGTTTGGCGAGGCCATGGAGAAAGACTATCGATCGGCTCCAAAGAGGTTCTGGCAAACCATCTGGCGCCTCAGGGGAGGAAGGCAGCAACTCGCTCACACTGTTTACAGTGGGGACGGGGAGCTGCTGACGTCAACTGGGGCTATAGTCGGACGGTGGAAGGAATACTTTGAGGAGCTCCTCAATCCCACCGACGCGCATTCCGAGGAGGAACCAGAGCTGGGAGACCTGGGGACGGACTGTCCAATCTCTGGGGCAGAAGTCGCTGAGGTAGTCAAACAACTACGCAGCGGCGGAGCCCCAGGGGTGGATGAGATCCGACCTGGGTATCTCAAGGCGATGGATGTTGTAGGTCTGTCGTGGCTGACACGTCTCTGCAACATTGCGTGGTCATCGGGGGCAGTTCCTGCTGAGTGGCAAACCGGGGTGGTGGTTCCCATTTTTAAGAAGGGGGACCAGAGGGTGTGTTCCAACTATAGGGGGATCACACTCTTCAGCCTCCCTGGAAAGGTCTACTCCAGGCTACTGGAGAAGAGGTTCCGGTCGATGGTTGAATCTCGGATTGAAGAGGAGCAATGTGGTTTTCGTCCTGGTCGTGGAACTGTGGACCAGCTCTTTACCTTCGCTAGGGTGATGGAGGGGTCATGGGAGTTTTCCCAACCAATCCACATGTGTTTTGTGGATTTGGAGAAGGTTTATGACCGTGTCCCCAGGGGCACCCTGTGGGGGGCGCTCCAGGAGTATGGGGTTGATGGTCTTTTGTTAAGGGCCATTCAGTCCCTGTACCAGAGGAGTGTGAGTCTGGTCCGCATAGCCGGCAGTAAGTCGGACCTGTTCCCAGTGAGGGTTGGACTCCGCCAGGGCTGCCCTTTGTCACCGGTCCTGTTCATAACCTTTATGGACAGGATTTCTAGGCGCAGCCATGGTGTGGAGGGGGTGGAGTTTGGTGACAGGAGAATCACGTCTCTGCTTTTTGCGGATGATGTGGTCCTCCTAGCTTCATCAGGCTCTGACCTACAGCTCTTGCTGGGGAGGTTCGCAGCCGAGTGTGAAGCGACTGGGATGAGGATCAGCACCTCCAAGTCTGAGGCCATGGTTCTCGACCGGAAAAAGGTGGATTGCCAACTCCGGGTCGGGAGAGAGGTCCTGCCTCAAGTGGAGGAGTTCAAGTATCTCGGGGTCTTGTTCACGAGTGAGGGAAGGAGGGAGCTGGAGATCGACAGGCGGATTGGGGCAGCGTCTGCAGTGATGCGGACGCTGAACCGGTCTGTTGTGGTAAAGAGAGAGCTGAGCCAGAAAGCAAGGCTCTCGATTTACCGGTCGGTTTACGTCCCAATCCTCACCTATGGTCATGAGCTTTGGGTAGTGACCGAAAGAACGAGATCGCGGATACAAGCGGCTGAAATGAGTTTTCTCCGCAGGGTGGCCGGGCTCAGCCTTAGGGATAGGGTGAGGAGCTCGGACATCCGGGAGAGACTCGGAGTAGAGCCGCTGCTCCTCCATATCGAAAGGAGCCAGTTGAGGTGGTTCGGGCATCTGGTAAGGATGCCTCCTGGACGCCTCCCTCGGGAGGTGTTCTGGGCATGTCCTGCCGGCAGGAGGCCCCCAGGTCGACCCAGGACAAGCTGGAGGAAATACATCTTCAGTTTGGCCTGGGAACGCCTGGGCGTCCCAGCTGAGGAGCTGGTGGACTTGGCCGGGGAGAAGGTGGCCTGGGCTGCCCGACTTGGAATGCTGCCCCCGCGACCCGGACCCGGATAAGCGGAAGAAGGCGAGGCGAGGCGAGGCGAGGCGATCCTCCACCAGAGGAGAGTAGACACGTATAGATCTGGAGATGGCAGTTTTTTAATAAAATATTATTAATTAAACACTAATCTGTAGGTAGAAAGAGACAATTTTATTTATTTACTGGTAATATTGTTATATTGTTAAATAATTATTTAATAAAAACGGATTATTATGCAGTTGTTTAATTAACAATAGTGAATAATTTAAAAACTAACTTTAAACTATTATTTCATAATGCAGTCTTTAAAGAGTAAAATGCAAAAATGTGGAAATTGTGGAAAAGCCTGAGAATGACAACATTTTATCTGTAATTTCCAGGCTATTAAAAGTTAAAAATGCAATATAATAATGATGATAATAATGTGTGGAGTGGACAGAAGAAACCACCACAGTACCTTTTATTTTCCCAATGTAACTGATTGGTTATAAGTCCATGTATTTTACATGTGTTGATCTCTATCATCTCATCTCCAACATAACCTGTCCTGGACAAAGTTGGACTGCTGGCCTCAGTTGTCATGAGTCCAGGGTCAAACCTGAAGTTAACTAGCTAAACCTCTCATTCACAGAACAGATCCAGCTCCATTTAGATACTCAACAAATAATAAGATCAACAAAAAGAATCAGATATACTTTGAAAATATGTTTTTTGTGATTTTTTTAATATATATTTGCAGTATTTCCACTTCATGGAAGCAAAAAACTTACAGAAGTATCAGCCATTCACAGTATAGCTCCCTCGCTGCATTCGATAATCACTGTCCTTTTTACTCCTTTTTTAGTATACCTACACACCCTCACCCTACTTCTTATTTCTTATTTTATTTTAAACTACTCATCCCTTTAAGCAATCATTTTCTTTGTTCTTTTCCCCTCAATCCCTTTGTTTTCTGAAGCTTGGTCAACCGAAAGCAACAAAGAAGAAGAAAAAGAGCTAAAGCAGAAACGTGTGTGTTCTGACTCACCAGATCACAGCAGAGTGCCACAGATGAAAGAAATCGCTTAATTCCGCTCACAGTGACAGTGACTGGAATGAACACATGAGCATCTTGTTCTACTATGTTAAGGCACAATGTTTGTTACAGTATGAGTAAGAAAGAAGTAGGGCTTGAATCAAGTGCCAAGTAATCAACAGTGTGATTAGCTTGAAGGAAAAGACGTTTGCTGCCCTAATTTTTTACATAAAAGTATGAAATCACAAGGAAATTACTTGCAAAAAGTGTGCAGTTATTATTTGCATTTTAAAAAAGTAAATGCAAAAAACGCCTGTCTGCATTTAGGGGTGGAGTCAAATGTTTGACCCCATCTACTACGATATTACTGGCTAATTAAATAGCTGTTGATTAGTTTTGACTTCATTAGCTAATCATTACTCTTTCTACTTGTTTTAATTCTGGTAAACCCACTTTCAGAAGCATGTGAGTGGTTTTGTATTGCAGTGGTGTCCTGTACAAGTTCTGTCCACTTGATTTTGTTACAACAAAACTGAAATCAAACAACCACCACTCAGTTCGGGAAGTCCTCCCGGTGGATCAGATGGACTGGTTACAGTTCTGTCTGCTGGCTGATTCATTAGCAAAGGTTTACAAGGGCAGAGCTTTACATATGTAAGTTTGGCCTTATAGCTGACCTTACAATGCACTTAGTATCCTGTACAGGGAGTAATGCTGCAACCACTCCTACAAGCCATTTATTGCAGCTAACGACCGTCAAGCACTCATAAATCAGCATTAGGAACCTCTTTCGCCCTCTTTCTCTCTCATTTAGTCTCCTCTCTCTCTTTGGCTTCCTCCATTCCTCTGATGTTTTCCGCCTCTTTCTCCACCACTTCCCCATCCACACTGTTGTTTACTCATATTATGCCTTACGTTTTGTAGTTAAAAAACGTAGAACTTCACTTTAATTCACCGTTCAGTATGCCGTTTTCTATTTCACTCCTGCTTCCTCCGTTTATTTAGTCTTTGTACTCTCCCCCTGTTGTTTATGTCTCACTCCTTGAACCCCTGTCATCCATTGTTTCACCCTCACGTTCTGAAAATTCCTTTTCCTGCGGATAGAGAGATGGCGTCCCTGAAACGTCTAACCCTGGTATTGGCACCTTTTATTGATTTTAATTAAGCTAATTAGTTCATTATTCCAAGGATCAAACAGGGGCATCCATTACTGCCTTGAGAGTAAGAGGGGAGGGAGACTTGGGGGTATGGTTGGGGTGGGTGGTGGAGTTAATATGGTAATGAAGACGATCAATTATCACTCACAGCAGAGTCATTAACAACAGCATTAGCATAGTCAACCATCGCAACCCTTTGACCTGGCCCGCTCCGTCTTTTTCATGCCCGCTCTTTCTCTCCCTCCAGAGCAGCTGCTACACAAGCAAATACTTAAGTTTGTGTGAGGGCGAAGGGAGTCAGGGGCGTGAGGAGACAGAATGATAAAGGTCACGCAGTTCACGCTGTTTTTAATGCAGACCTGAATTGAGTTTCCACATTCTCTCATTAACTCAGGCAGAGCCGAGGCTACTACTTAGGGTCGGCCAGGTTTGTAGCAAACGCTTTTTGCATTGTGTCCAGTGAATGAACTATATACATGTAAGCCAGACAAATTATGCCATTAATCATTTACAGCCCAAAAAAATAAAAGATGTGAATAATGCTATTAGAACGAATCTAACTATAGTGCCGAGGAAATGGCTACACATTTGTTTGTGTCACCGCTGTCACATGGAAACAGATTAAAGCCTTTGGTTAATACATCCTCATGTGTGGTTGTAAAACTAAGAAGTTGCGGTTATTCTGATCGTGGGGCTTCTCTGATTAACTCCAGAAAAGTTCTCCATTTGAACATCATAAGGATTTTCACTCAGCTATAGTGTAAGTTACAGACATCCTTTAAAATGTACTTTTGATATATTTTTTTTAACTACAGCCAAGAGAGCAGAATGGGTTTTAGGAATGTTAGCACAAAGGGTGTTCCACATGACAGGAAAAATGATGTTCTCATTACCACGGATTATTTTCTTATTCGCTTTCCTTGCCTTTGGATTTTAATAACCCTTGTTCTACAGTTCATGAGAATGTCAAAGTGACTTTGTGAATCACCCAAAAATCTGGGACACTCATCACAACTGGAAACCTTACTTACTACTAATTATGTAGTAGGCAAACTTTTCCTATCAGGTGCATTTTGGGTTTAATCGAGACAGCAGTGATTCAGGCAGGGATCAACACACCAATGCCTCCATCTTTTACTGCCACCTGGCTTCCATTGCAGGCAACCTTGCAAGCAGTGGGCCCTCGTATCCCCCAAGGCTTCATGTTGGGGGTGCTGTGAGAGTATGGGGTGCTGAGATTACTTATAAAAGCTATTTGTATCCTGCACAACCAAAACAAGAGCTGTGTCTGCATTACCAGCACAAAGTAAAGCTCATTCATAGAGTGGGTTGGACTCTGTCAGGGCTGCCCCTTGTCTCCAATTCTGTTTGTGGAGTTTCTTGGCCAGAATTCTTAAGGGATAATCATAAAGGAGGAGGATGTCTGGTTTGGGAACCTCATCTGATTTTCAGATGATTAGGTTCCTTTTGCATCTTCAAGCCATGACCTTCAACGTGCACTGGGGTGGTTCACAGCTGAGTGTGAGGTAGTCAGAATCAGGGTCAACTCCTCCAAGTCTGAAGCCATAGTTTTTAACAGGACAAGAGGTGGAATGCTCTGTCAAATTTAGGAATGAGTTATATAATACCTCCATAGAGTTAGCGTCAAGTAGTGAAATTCAAGTGTCTTAGTGTTTTGCACACAAGTGATGGTAGCATGGAACAAGAGATGAACTGACAAGCCTCGGTCTGCACTAATGAGGGTGTTGCTCTGACTCATAGTGGTAAAGAAGATTGACTTATGTACACACCCTCTACAGTGGTCACAAGATTTAGATCATAACCAAAACATGAGTTCTCTGAAACAAGCAGCTCAAACAAACATCTTTTCAGGGTAACTAAGATGAGCAGATAAGGAACTCCACCTGTTGAGAAACTCAAAGTAGAGGCTCTGCTCCTCCACAGCAAAAACAGTCAGCTGAGGTAGTTCAGGCATCTGATTAGGACACCTTGTTGTAACCTTCCACTGGAGGTTTTCTGGGTACATCCCACTGGGAGGAAACCCCAGGGCTGAGCCAGAAATTATTATATTCTCTGTGACCAGGAAATGTCTTGGAGGAGCTGGAGAGTGTTGACAGGAAGAGGGACAGCCAAGTTTCCCTTCTGGATCTGTTAAATCTGTGACCCAACTTGGATAAGCAACAAAAAATAGATGTAAAAATACCAATATAGGACTACGAACTCATGTGACTTTGTCCTATGTGACTGCTTAAATATCCTCAATAACGCCCTCCTTCAGTGGCAAAACATTCAACGTGGCTACATCCATTAGCTATAGAACTGAGTCTAACAAGAGATTATCATCATCTAATACAGGTTGTTGGTCTTGACAAGAATATTTGTTACATTCTAAAAACATTCGTACCAAGGACTAATCAACACTGGTCAGAAATCACATTTCCTGATACATTTTGAGCAAAAAACCAACAACATAAAGAAAAGCCTGAAGCCATTTAAAAACCTGGACTCCTGACTGGACTCTAAATAAGAATTTCTGTCTAACTTTTATGCAACGAGAGCTCAAGTGAACATTATTGTAAATAAACAGGTTCATTCAAAAAGTTAAGTTTTTCTTGATAACCTTTTGTGAGCAGATATAAATACTGTGTAAAACTTTACAGGTTTTACTTATAGAATATACATGTTGTATCATGAAGTTGGCAAGCCATCAACTTACTTTTTTCCTGTGATCTGGCCAAAGCAAACAACAAAATTGTTTTAGCTTATTCTACCATCACACATTTGAATTTGTCAGAAAGTCTAAAATATGAGAATTTATTCAGACATGATGTTGTAATCTGACAGGTTTGTACAAACGGTAAGAGTTGATTGTCTCTGGGTGAAGTTGTGTGCATTAACACTGAGATGACAGGATGAGTGGATGAAACAGAACGCCAGATATCCCAAATGATTCGTCATGATCAAATCTGATCTAACTTTGATTGCAGAGACTGCACCTCAGACAACAGCTAAGCTTCACAGATTAAACCAGACCAACATATTAATAAAATGTGACAAACAAACATGTCATATTAATGCCGTATCTACAATACATGTCAAAACACCTTTTGTAAAACCTCATTTTGGATTTTTAAATAAAATTCTAAGGGATAATCTCCCAAACAGTGACATTAACTGACATTTTGAGCCTAGTTATTTATAGTTTAATTACATTACTCAGTTTTCATTGAAAACTTAAGATGGGAATTACTCACCAAACAAAAGTATATTAAAATTAGAGCTTACACCTCCAGAAGTTTTCTATGGCTAGCCTTGTACCTTTAAAATTCTATGAATGGATCTAGAGAAAAGATAAACCAACAAAAAGAACATTTTTATGTGGATCAAGTTTGCCTATTATATGAAATCAAATGATAAAGTAAGGAAAGGAAAAGTAAGTTCATCCTTTTTCAGTTCCAAGGTTTTAAGTTTGGGGACAGGAAAAATAAAAGTCTGCTTCTTACCGAGACTTATATTTAGGTAAACACAACCTCAAATGAAAAACACAAAATTTATTAAATCATGCATTTGTTTTTTTTGTTTTTTACAAAATACATGTTGGCGACCATGGCTCAGTTGCAAGAGAGATTGCCTCTCATGTTAGAGAGAAGGGGTTCAAACCCCGACATGTGTCAAAGTATCCTTGGGCAAGATCTCCACCCGCCTCCTGGGCGCCACAAAAAAAAATGGCTGCCCTCTGCTCCCTCAGGTCAACCCTCATAGATGGGTCAAATGCAGAGAACAAATTCCACTACGTTGTACTGAGGTATATACGCAAGTGGCCACAAATTCCCCTTTCCTTCCTTCATCCTTGACATGAGTTTCAGCTCATGACACCATCTTTAGAAGCAGTTCTGTGTGTTCAGATCATTTTGTCACATCACTGTAGGCACACTTTGACATTTACCAAGTCAAAGTGCTCCTGGCACTTTCTCTGAGCACATCAGTAAGACCATGAGAAGAATTTGTTGGGACACCCACTTCAGAAAAGATAGTTTCTTTTTCTTTTAAGGAAACTGAACAAATTCTAATTACATTCTCCTTAAACAGTAACTCTCTGTGCATTGCTACCAAAAGAGAGGCAGATTGTGTGTTGGCATTTTGCTGAAATGACACACTCCTAATTTGACCAATTAGATGTGGCAGCTGACCACTCAACCGCAGACCGTTCAGTGATTGGCACAATTAACAAGTCACATCACAGCAGATAAAAATTATGTAAATTCAGATGAGAGCTGTGAAAAATGTCTTCTGATTCCTATGATGTTATCACAACAAAGACAAATGTGAGAAAATAGACAAAAGGCCAACTAGGTTGCAAAGTATTACTCCCTAATCATTCCTAATTTCCATTTAATGAACATTTATCCAAATAACGTGTTATTTATCACTACTTTGTTTTTCCAACATTGCATACTGAGCAGTCCTAGTACAATGTATCACAAAGGCTAAAAATGTTAATACACTCAAGAGTTGAGGTGAAAGAGTTTCACAGATATTCTGAAGAAGTGATTCTCATAGAAATTAACTGACTTGGCTCTTATCTGGCTCATAATTTTGTAAAATGTGTTTATATGCATCATTTTTTGCTATCATATTAAAACATGAAAAACACACACACACACAAAACTAAACATAAGAATGTATATAATTAATAATCAGTGTTAAATTTAGTAGAGCAGTTCAGATCTAATCATCAAACCAACAGTCAGACATGGTGGTGGTAGTGTGATGGTCTAGGGCTGCTTTGTTGCTTCAGGACCTGAATGACTTAATTTAACTGATGGAACCATTAATTCTGTGGCTAACAGAAAATCCTGAAGGAGAACGTCTGACCTTTGACCTTAAACAGGCTGACAAAATTCCTCCAAAGTGACGCTAGAGACTCATTACTAATTATCAAAACACCAGATTGTAGTTGCTGGCACCAGGAATGTCACAACCAGTTATTAAACTTAAAGGGCAAAAACCTTTTCACAAAGAACCAGGTTGGTTTGGAAAGCTTTTTTCTTTTAAACAATTAAATAATCACTTGAAAACTGCATTTTGCATCTTTGTCTGATTTGTTTGCTGATCAAGTGTGACACCAAGGGGGCAAATTCTGTTTTACAGCACTGTTCCAAAAAGTCTTTTAAATAAAAGCAACTGGACTTCTTTGGTTATTTGAAGACGTTTCGTTTCTCATCCGAGGAGCTTTGTCAATTCTGTCTGTAGCAAGGGAGAGTGAATTTTCTTGTCTGATCAGAACTAATCTCTATTTCTTCAAACTTAGGTTGTTAGAGAGTTATCTTCAACTGATAAAATCAGCTGTGTCTAAGGCTTTTTTTAGTTGCTTCTATTGTCCAACACACTTGATTTGAAATGCACCTGTAGAGGTTGAGGACATGCTGTAAAGGCATGTCTTGTATGAGAAGCGAAACGTCTTCAAAGAACCAAAGAAGTCCAGTTGCCTTTATTTAAAACACTTTTTGGATTACCATGACCTGGATGACTGAGAACCTTCACCAGTAACAGCACTGTTGTTCACTCGTACTAAGTACACATTGCTCATAACCTAAACTGCATTTTGCATCCCCCTTGAAGAATGAACTTTTATCTTACTTAGTGGTGTTCAATCCTAAAGCACCACTCTATCTTGCATGTTTTAGTTGATTCCCTTCTCCAACACACCTGATTCATTGGTTGACTTGCCTCTACAGCATGTCCTCAACCTAGTAAAACATTCTCACCATAAGAGTTAAAGGCTGCAACAGAAATGCTACAGCTAGCACCCACTCAACCACTAATTTTTGTTGCTATTAACCATAACTATGTAAATGCAAAATTTAGGAAGATGTCAAGCTTTTTTGCATGAGATGATATAGTATAGGTACTGTCCCTGCTGCTAGGCTTAGCTGATCAATCCAGCCAGATTTTTTATTTATTTTCCAAACTGATGTCATTTAAAGAGCTATCTAAAACAGGCCAGTTATTAAATGTTCAAAACCTTTCCACAGAAACCCACTTCAAAGGATCAAAGGATTCACATTTGTGAATCAGTGTATTTTAAACTAGTTAAATGGAAAATGTCTTTTGGATTAAGAGCTTTGACCATATTTTGAAACTGTATTTTGCATTATCAACATGAGATAGGTTTGTATTCTATGCAGAGGACATCTTTTTGTGATGTTGGTCTCTCTGTGGATGATAAATAGAGCGCATGCTAATTGCAGTAGTCTTAAACAGAGAACACAAGCCTTGGATTTCATGATATTAAGACCACAAAATGAACTCTGTCCATTAGAGTTTAGCCCTATTGTGCATCAACGAGACCATAGACTACGATTCAATCAGACGTTAGCCAAAGCTCCTGTTACAGAACTCACTGCATCGTTTTCATGGTGGAACGGTCCATAAGTACCTCTAAATGCTCCTCATTTGATTGGATTTCACATTATGGACATCAGAGCAGAAACACACTATTGTCCCCTGACTATCCTAATAGACTGTTGAGTGAGGCAGTCCATTTGTTTGTATTTGTTTACCAATCTAGACCCTGAAAACATACAAAGTAGCATGAAAAGACAGCAAGAGAATCAATTGAGATGGGTGAAAATAGAGATTTAAAAGGGCACAAGACGAAGCAGAAACGACAGCCGACAACGCGTACTTTGGTCACCAAAAACTGCAGCTGTTGTCACAAAAAAATTCAAATTAAGCAAAAATGAGATATGCATTCTCCTTTTAACTCCAAGTTTGGTTTGATTTTGCAAGATTATGACTGGTAAATCATTAATATAGAACGAGTCACTACTGACCAGGTGAGAGGTAAGTCTTGTCTCAGCTTTTCTTATTATTCCATCAGCATCTTCAGCTGGAAAGCCAAGTATATCATGTATAACCAGTTCAGTAAAGGTGTGCAGAAAAGCAGTATGTGAAAGAGAAGCTACAAAGACACTGGTGTTTTTGTTGCTTTAGCGATGGTATTCAGAGATATAAATTAAGCGGTGCATTGATGAAAAAACTGGGGAGCTTTCAGCGCTAAGAAATGCAAAGCACTGTGTTACAGCAACCTTTCTATTTGCACAGTAGACAGCACACAAAGATAGGCCTCTGACCTTCTCCATAATAGCAGGTAAGTACTTTGATGTATAATAGGCCATAATTACTTTTCTGTGTGCAAAATTCACTCACAAGAGCGACTACTGATAGAAGTCAGACCATAAGTAAAACGGAACAATAACTTAAGGTCGCTGCATTAAGTGGTGGTGATGATGTCTTTGGTCCTGCCTTGTGTTGATGCAGTTTTGAAAAGAAACCTGCATAATTCTGCATAAACTTCAGCAGAAGATTTCCGCATGCAGCTTTTCACCTCCGGTCCACAAAGAACGAATATTAATTTGTAGTTTTCTCAGGAAAATGGTTGAGGTCACAACCTTCAAAGGTAATTATAGTGGACCTTCTCTACTTGGCTTATTCTGTATTTTGTATTTGAGAGTCGTATGTATCTTTAACAGAGAACACTTGCCATTATGCATAAGACAGAAAAGCGATGCACAGGTCTGTGCTGCTCCTAATTGCTTTTCTGCATCGCCATTATTCTACAAAGTTGTATTATTCCATCCAAACAATAAAGAGTGTCACAAACTGTACTGTTAACCATATTCAGTGTGATCGCCACTGATTGAATTCTATTAAGAGAGAAATGATTTCACGTCCATTAGCGTACACAAACAAAAGATCCTGGATACAATGGCATTGCAAGAAAGAAAAGAAAGCCGTGAACTGCTCGTCCCTCCTTTTTTAGTTTGACCACATTCAGATAAATATATTTAACCGTGGTGCTCATGAATACTTGACATTGTTTATAAGTAGACTTCTCATCCTCTGCTTACTGCAGAGAACTAAATCAGTATCCAAGGTTAAACATAACATAGTCTTAGTACAATTAATACATATTAATTTATAATGTTGCTATGTTACTATCTTTGATTATATTATTATAATTTTTGCAGCTGAGCTGCTCAAACGTGTGCTCAAACCTACACATCTTATGAAACTGAAAAGGTTTTCTAAGTTATCTACGTATAAAATAAACTTCTAGAAGTCTTGTAAAACTTTTCTATGAATTTTGCCACAAGAAAAAAAAAGAATCTCCTCAGAACACTAAAAGTATAAAATAGAATGAAAAACATTCCAGAGTTATTTAAAATCAACATATCATAAAATATATTGTTTTCTACATTCTTATTAAATATATGTGTGCACCTTCATTCTCAAACTGAGATTTTTGTATCCAGCATCTTTTTACAGATTCTCGATGGTTTGAAGGACTTGGTTCTGGTCTGTCAGGATGTTTACTTAAAACTGCAGGAAATCTCTGATTTCTTCTGCATGAGTAACAACAAGATCAGAACAACAGATTTGTGCATTAAAATGGTAAATGCTAGAGTGCTTTCTAGAGTGTTGAACACTCCCCAAAGCGCTGTACAACACGATCAGTCATTCACCCATTCACACTCACACTGGTGGTGATAAACTACGTTGTAGTCACAGCTGCTCTTGGGCACACTGACAGGTGGGGATGCCATGACCCTGCGCCCTCCAAGTCCCTCCGACCACCACCAGTAGGCAAGTTGGGTGAAGTGTCTTGCCCAAGAACACAATGACAATCTAACCCAGCCGGAGCTGGGGATAGAACCAGCGACCCTCTGGTTGCCAGACCGGCCACTCTACCAACTGAGCTATATGTCACCAAAAGAAAAGTTTAAATATAAAATAATAGTAATACAAAAATACATTAAACAACAAAAATGCAGTTTTTCTGAATTATAAAATGTGGTTTAAAATGGGGTTTACTGCACAATACTGCAAAAAGTCATTTCCTTTACAGAGTTTTTGGTTGGTTTTGATTTGTTTATAAGAGAAACAAAAACTAGATATTAAAATGTGAAGTTTTAACTTTTTCATCTGTTTCCTCTTCTAAATATGAAAAATTCTGTTTAGATTGAATACATAGTTTAAAGTAGGGATGCACCGAAATTTTGGCCACTGAAAATTTTCAGTCGAAAATAATCCAAAAGTGCATTTTTGGTTTTCGGCCGAAACACCTAAATCACAGAAACTACACGGCCCAAACGTGTGATGTGGCAAGCAAATAGCGCAGCCAGCACATGAGAAAAGGAGAAGAGTCAGCATGTTTGCGGTGTGGACTTATTTCATTATCTCTGCTCATGATTTTGAGCCGGTCCGGACCGCAGCAAGTCATCCGCACAGCGGCTCGTTTCAGCTTGCTCCTCCCGCTGCAGAGCGCTGGAACGGTGCGCGGCTCTGAGTGACAGGTGACATACGTGTGCGTGACACAGCTTACAGCCCTCAAGCCCCCAACAGAAACTGAACATAACCTGTATGATCATACAGGGCTGCCATGACGTTTTTCCATCCCAGTCCAGCCCTGAGTGGACCCAAGTCAGACCCGAACTAGAGTGTTGTTTTCTCTCCCCGTCGCTGCTGCACGCTGCTGTCACATCTTAAGACAAGGAACTTCTCCAAGTGACAGACAGTATTTTCCCCTCCTCTCACCATTGTTTTCATAGTTTTGTAATTGATTTATTGCAATGCATAGATTTTAGTGAGGTTAGTACACATCATAGCCATAAATGCTATGGTTAACTGACATAATAATTTCTTTCGGTGTTTCGGTTTCCTCATTTTCGGTTTCTGCCAAGAATTTTCATTTTGTTGCATTCCTATTTTTAGGTGGACTGTGTGTAAAATTATAATAAAATATATATTATCAAAATGCTCTTGAAAGTAAGAGACAAATACCACAGTGAGTGATGTAAGACATGCCATTATCCAGTAAAGTCAAGCAGTATAAATAAACAAACTTTTAATTACCTTTTTTCGTCCGTTCCCCAGTTTGGACACTAGCTTCACACTGCATTCTGCTTTGCAACCTGAAACTGAACACATTCAAATCTACAAATGAGCTTATCTTCTATAAACAAACAGTAGCACTAGCAATGATCAAATTTAACTGAATAAATAAAAAGCATGTAGACAACAGCAGAGTGACTTTAGGGCAGTTTCATTAGGGTGGAGAACCTGATTTAATGCTAAAACGCTTTGGACAGGGAGTCAATAGTTCTAAACTGTGAAAAACTAAAACACACACACCTTAAGACAACTAGTGAAAATTGTGTTAGCCGTGTTATCTACCACCCCCAGGCTCTAATTATAACTCAGCATGCAGCCTATGCATTTTTAACATTTGGAGTGAGTGGGCAGTGCAACACTGAGGCTTACGAGTGAAACTGAGCTATCATGATAGCATCAAAAGCTAATTATGACTGGAGTTGGGTGGTTTAACTGCAACTTTAAACCACTGATTTATTTCTATTTTAAATTGGTGTTTGTGTACACTGTGCAGCGCTCAGGAGAAGTTTTAGCTTTTATCAAATACAATTATGAAAGAGCTCTTTAAAAAACAAAAGACATCACATGATCACCTCCCTTTGGAGCATGTTCTTCATAAAGTAGATAAAAGACCTCAACAGGAGCAATCTGCTGTATTTTCTAATGTACAGCTGAGAGGATGGTGTATCAAATAAAGAATGACTTTAGGGTCTTTGAAGAAGCAGGGGGACTAAGATTTGCTACACAAAGCAGCCACATCTAACCCAATCATTTACATGTCCAGTGTTCATTCATTGGTAAATAAATTATGGAAAATAATGCTGCAACACAAAAAGAGAAAGAGAAAAGCAGGTGGCAGCACCATGCAGCAGCTTATTGCTTCTAAAAGCACTAACATTATTCATTATATTACATTTTTAAGAAAGCAGACCATTAAATCTAAATAAAAATGACGTAAATCATCCAGATGAACTTTAATAATTCAAAAACGCCTTGTTTTTTCATCATTTGCAGGTTTATGGGTCAGTTTTGTCATTTAAATACTGATTTACTTTCATAATTTAGTTTTGTCATCAGGGTTTTCAGTTTTTCACATGATCATCTTTAGGTTTTACTCCAAATTAATAATACTTCATTAGCAAGAATTAGATGGCAGTTTATATATATATATATATATATATATATATATATATATATATATATATATATATATACATATTTTCTGTCTGGAAAAAATACATTTAAAAGTCCATGCTATTTTCTTAATCAAGATTGGCTACACCATCAACTGGCATAATATTATTTTTATGTCTCGAGTGATTTTAAAGTTAGTTAGATAGCCAACAAGCTTTACAGCCACTGATAAAAATAAATAGCACAGAATTGTCTAAGAGAAACACCTGTACAGTCGTGTCAAAAAATAATCTGTACCCTACAGCCAAAATGTCAATATGCAGGGTTTTTTCCTACATAAAATAAATAAAATATAAAACACTGATATATCTAGTAGCTCCAGGGAAAGAAACTTTGCAAAGATGACAAATTTGACAGTCTCTTGGTTAACAGTTGAGAGTTGATAGTATATTTGTTCAGGTTTAGAGGGGTTATTTGTGAAAGATGCAGAAAGAAATAAAAAACAAAAATGAAATCCTAATTTCAAGTAGGCGTTTTTTTAGGAAGCAAACCTGCAATGGGTTCACAGAAGAATGGGTGTTGCATTTTCAGTGGACAAGCCTTATGATTAACTGACCGCATCAACCTATAAGACTTGAGAGCTCCTGGGTTCTAAACACATAACCTTGTTAAACAGGCCCTCGACTAGGCAGGCTGACCGAAACCCATCTCTGAAACCTTGTTACTCCTGTTTTGATGCACAGTCCAGCTCGCACAGGCTACATTCTGCACCTAAATGATGTCGCATGACAATCCTGATGATTAGAAACCTTTCTTTTTTAAATATGAGTGTGGATCTGTGTTCCTGATCTCTGCCGCTCAGATGGAAACATAATGCAATTTGCCACCTGTTACAAGTGCTGTGGCTTTATGAAAGCACCGCTGTGCTTCCTCCTGTCATTTGTCTGACAGGACAGAGGTCATCCTCTGATGCTGGAGTCAAGGTGGACAGGATGCTCCTTTGATTTAAAAATGGATGGATTCAAACTTAATGGCAAGAGATGTAACACAAAACTGCACAGGTTTGAAAAAGTGAGGTCAGTATATATTAATGCTGAGTTCAATTAGTAAAGTCAAAGTATGTCCTCCTCAAAAAAATTAAAGAGAGAATTCCTTTATTTAGTACTGAAAAAAACTAAGATGTGTACTATTTGTTCTGACTTAAAAGAAGGCAAAGCATTTTGTGTAAATCATTTTTAGGCTTTAATGCAGGGGTCTGTAACATTTATGGTTGAAATAGCCATCCATGCCATCTCTCCTACATAAGAAAAAAAAATTTTTACTACAAAGTATACTGGCCCTTTAAAATTAAGATACACTTGTATAGTTTAGTTTTATATCATTAACTATATATTTAAAATGATTCATTTTATTTTAAATTGATACTTTTTAGTAGTGTTTGTTTTATTTAAACAAAAGAATTACGGTATATATAAAATTGAATACAATTAAATACAACTATTAAGAAAACTATGTAGAACTGTTTTAGTTCTGTAAAAAATGAGGGGAAAAGGTAACACTTTGAGATAAATCAAGCATTAAATTGCATTGGAATGTTTTTTTTTTTAACTAAAAACTGACATCAAATTTTTGTTTATTAAGTACCTAAATATCCTCAAAATAAATTGTTCTACTTGAAGAACTCCAAGTACCAGGATTTTATTAATCTCAATTTTTTTTTTTTTTTTTTTTTTTTAA
>SSNR01000210.1:501921-549421 GCA_006937965.1 Callopanchax toddi
CCAGGATTTTATTAATCTCAATTTTTTTTTTTTTTTTTTTTTTGTAAGACTTACTTGCAATATGTTACTTCAAGAATGTTGATGCCTCAAAAACCTTTGCTTTTTTCAGAAATTTGCTTTAAAATAATAGCAGCAAAAAAAGTTCTGGTAGGTTTAAAAAAGCAATCAAACATATGTCATAAAGTTGCATTTAGATAAAAGGGAGCAAGCTAACAAAGCTGTTTAAACACATTAAGGTAAAAAGTTAAGCAATATATAAACAATTGTGGTGAATAATGAGAGAGCAATTACAATAAATGATATGACCACTATTTTCTGTTATAAGTTCTGCTGTGGAAACTCCATACACACGTAGCAAAGATTTGGACAAGAAACTGCTAAAACTAATTTGTTGCTATTGTGTCTTTAAATACAAAAAATAATCAAGTTTATGTCATTTATGGTCAAAAATACAACAAGCCACTTAAACCCTTTAAAAGAGTTGTACCACCACATGTGGCTTCAGACCTGCAAGTTGCAGACCTCTGCTCTAGTGGAACACTTTGATAGACGAGTACACATTAAAATACATTTGTTTGCAATTGTGAGTACATTTATAAAAATAAAAAAAATCTGAAGAAAAAAAACGTGAAACACATTTATACAACTTCATGTTGTGGCAAATAAATAAACTTACCTAAAAGAGTTCCACTGTTTCTTTCACTGTTATAATGTAACAAATCGAAATGAATCCATTCATTCATTCACTGTTGTGATGAACTTTAGAAATCTTAGCGTCTCTTTTTCTTAATACTGCTCTGTTCTAGATCTGGGTCTTGCTTTAAACTTTATTTAATATATGTATGTATCTTGTTCAGCCTCTGCACACACCTAAATAGTTTTTTCTAACTTATTATTCTTTCTCACTGCACGTTAAACTTGTACAGGCAAATTAATCGAGCTCAAAATAACTGATTGTCATTTTGGTTAAATAACAACCCTCATGTTGGCAAACGAAATAATAATAAAAAACGTCGCATTTTGAGTTACTTACATACACTTTCCTGGCCATTTTATTGATATCCTCTTGTTTTAAACTGTTACGTTGTTCTCATTCGGTAATACAACAAAATACCGAGTGAATAAATATTTCCTAACAAATGAACCTTTCCCCTTTATGGCATTCCACTATTTTACGGTTGCGTTATGTGATTGGCTAGTTGCGTATTCAATCATTTTGCTGATCGTCACCATTAGTCAGTTTTCTTTAAGAGGCGGGTCAAAGTGGTGCAACCCGGAAAAACAAATGCTCTTCACTTTAACAAGGGAGACGGCTTGATTTCGATATTCAGCTGAAGAGAAATGGGTAAATATGCGTGTATGACGTTACATAGGACACATAACTCTGCGTCATTGCTTTCGATACTGTGTGATTTTAGCAGGAATCCCAAGGATGGTTTGTTTCGTTTTATTAGTGCAAAGACTCGCGGGGCTCCACAGACTCCAATGACAAGGAGGTTTGCTGTGTTTTCCGCATATTTGCTGCTTTGAAAATCAAAGCGAATTCTACGGTCCCGTCTTTATCTTTAATATATCCACCATACAGTCCAAAGGATAGGACATTATGGCAATTAGCATGCATTTTTGTGTATGGTGAAGGTATAAATATTGAAACTTTGATTATGACCCTCGTGCTCCTTCACGAGTGTTTTGCATCGCCTCATAAAATTCACATTATTCCCTGAAATATTCTGTGCTGGATATTAAAACCATCTGCACTGCGATTCAAAGCAAAGTTGATCTTATTGATTTTCAGGAAACTACTCACTGATTTCTAAACCCACTCATCACTCCTCTGCTCTTATCTGTTGGTTGGTTATATCTCTTATTTTCAGTGTTGACTGTGCTGCTCTTAAACTCAGCCAAAACCAAATCCCCACCACGATTATCACGTAATGCTCTTGAATTATTATCAAATAGGACAGATTTAGGTTTTAATGTTAAAGACTGATTGACACAAGAAAAAACTAAATAAATTTAAAAAAAACTTGGCAGGTAAAAGTAAAATCTAGATTCTATAACATTGAGACATTTATAGTCATGTCTGATTTGGACCTGAATGTTTAGCTTTATGAGAAATGATCAGTTCTTGTTTTCAGATTTTCTGTTTTATTGTAGAAGTTTTATTGTTTTTTTATTTTTAACAAATCAAAAGGTGCCATCACATGGTCATTTTGTAACATTTTCAAATAAAAGAAATGTGATAAAGGCAGTAGACATGTTCTAGAAAAATATTGAACCCTTTTCCTAAAATGTAATTGATATTACCAAAAATATCCAAATTTATTCTCATGCACAGAGATGCACCGATTCAGGTTTTGCAGCCCAATACCGATTTCTGATTCCATTACAGCACTGACATGGCTATAGTGTTTTTGGCTGATACCAATTTATCCAAAAAAATTATTTAACAGAAATTTGTAAATTTTGGGGGGGAAATTATCAGTCTGCTAGTAAAAACTTCCACACGGAATATCTATTATTGCTAGCATGAATTAAAACTTGGCAATGGTGCGTTCACAGATTAAAAAGACAAAACTGAAAAAAATAAACTGCTTTTTGCTCAGACATTATGTTGGTTGAGGATTTTTTGGGGGTAGATCTCTACACAGTGATTTTTTTTTCTCCTATTTCCTAAGATTTTCAATGAAGTCATAGAGAAACAAAATGTAATAAAACATTTTATATTTAGGAAGATTTAAGTGACTACTTAGGCCATTTAAAGCGGCTCTCTGCATTATTTTTCTCTGTATCAAAGTTTTCTAAATGTTTTAAATGATATTTCAGGTCTAAACTATGATCTATGGGTTGAGTTCCACAACATCTGTCATTCTGATGAAGACCCTCCTTCCTCCTAAAGACCCCTTTCCATTATTTCTTGCCGCCGACATTTTTTAGCCAATGAAATTCAAATGTCGGCATTCTCTCTGCATTCTCTCAACATGCACGCGCATCGACCAAACCTGTACCAGTAGGGGGCGTTGTCGTACAGGACGCTCCGTGTGTTTCTCTGCCGTCTCAGCCGTTCACTGAGGACTCACGGCTCATTTCTACTAAAAACCTGGGTAGGTTTTTAGTAGAAAATAAACCCAGCTAAAGACGGGTTTATTTTTATTTTTAAACCTTTCACCTCACAGAATGGCAAGGCTTGACAGGGTTACGCGTTTATTTTGGTCAGAAAGTTCATCCAGGGCCGAGTCAAGTTCAGCTTCAGAGTCCAGCAGCAGCTCTCTGCTAACAGAGCTAATATCAGAAGCAGCAGGGACAGAGAGGGCTCATCAGACCCTCGTAGTGTTGTTGGAATAAGATTGTGAACTGTGAGTGATTAAACCCTACACATTGAGCTGTACACTTTATGCCCGCAACGTATATGCGCCGTGTGCACGCGCGCACACGCGACCGGACGCGCGTATCCATATGTTTTGAGGAGGAGCCTTTGGACGTTAGATTCAAAAACTGCTCTCTTGATGAAATCCTCCAGATTGCTGCTTTAATGAAATAATAGCTGTAAATTCATTATTCGTATAACATTGTACTTTATGGAAATTTGCTTTTTGTTTTAAAGCTCCGTATGACTGGAACAATCTTCCCTTATCCATCCATTCTATATCTTCATTTACAATGTTTCAAAGAGCCCTGACTAAACATCTTCAGAACACTTGTCTATGTTACTAATTGTGTTTATTTTTGTTCTGATTTTATTGGTCATGTATATACTTTATTTTATTTTGCCTTTTTTAAAATTAATTATTATTATTTATCATATGTGTTGGTGGGTTGGAGCATAGTGAGCGTGTGCGTGTGCGTGTGCGTATGTGTGTGTGTGTGTGTGTGTGTGTGTGTATATGTGTGTATGTGTGTGTGTGTGTGTGTGTGTGTGTGTGTGTGTGTGTGTGTGTGGTGGTAGTTCTGTGTTGTAATGCTGTCATTGACTGTTATCTTTGATCTGCTGTCTTGTTTACTTGTTCTTTGTTTTTGTTGCAATCAGGGGTCGCGTTAACCGGAATTTTCCGGTATTTAACCGTTTTTGTTTTTACTCTGACGGAAAGATCTGAAGGGCGCCGGTCATTCTGACAGATTTGCGCGCACGCCATCAGACCGTCATAGGCAATCACTGAACTGTCCCCACTAATAATTTGAACTAAGGATGCAGAAATAGTGCAGCATCTCCACCAATACCTGCAGCCCAGACTGAGGTTTCTGTGCTGCTGTGCGCAGACCTGTGATCCAGACGTCCTGCGTTCTGCAGCAGAAGAACACTGGTCCGCCATCAGGTGTCAGACCTGATCCGCTCAAACGCCGCGTTGCAATCCGGTGCTCAGTGCGCGATCAGATATGAATTAATTACACTTTCTGTTGTAATGTGCTCTCAGAGTAGCGTTATAGGCTGTGGAGGCTTGTTGACACGCAAAATCTGCTCCACGAACTGAGCGCACATAGAACTGGACTCAAAACGCGAGGAGGTCCGCATTAAACATCAGCGCCAGGTTTTCCCCCCGAGTATCTCAATGAAAAATATGTGAACCCCTCATCTCTCTCATGATCTCATAATGAACGTTTATATTATACGGTAATCAGAGTCCCGCGGAGCGCACAGAGCTGCACCTGCTGCTGCGCTGCGCTCGACTCCAAACGGAGTTTTTAGAAATGTCTATCTGATGACTGACTGATCGACTAATTTAGAGTCTAATCCTATGGGTTTATGTGCTAAATGGGCCCGGTGTTAGAGTAATAATGCTACTGAAAATGTAATTATTATCATTTTTAAAATTAATAAGTGACGGACAAAAATAGATTATGACCGGATTTTTTTAACCCTGTCAGTCAAAATGACGGAAAACTAAAAAGTCTAGCGTGACCTCTGGTTGCAATGGAGGACCCCCTCGAAAACGAGATGTCTCATCTCAAGGGGTTAATCCTCCATATAAACATATGTTAATAAATAAATAAATATTTTAGTTAATATTTCAAAGGTTTATGTAGACAAATGAGATGTGGCAAACCTACAATTAACATTTACCTTGACATTGTTGGATTTTTTACCAATCGTACTATCTACTAAATGAAATGGAAATTAAATAAATAATCATTCTGAGTTATGTCCATTCTTATACTTGCGGTTTAATATCTGTATTGAGCACATTACCTGAAAGCAAAGTTTTTTTTTCTCAACAGAAATTATCTAATTTAATGTCCAGTTTGAGATAAATGAGGACCTTTTTATAAAAGTATCTTTTTAAATGAGAGTTCACCTGACAAACATGATTTTTTTTTTCCATTCCTCCGCTGTAGCCTTCACATTCTCATAGATGTATCCTTTTTTTAGAAGACAAAGGGCAGCTTTCTGGTAGTCTTTAATTTTTTTCCACCTCACACGCATGTAAATAGTTGAAAAGATGTTGTTTCTTATTCATCGTCCCAATGCTTTTCATGCGTAAGGAGAGATGGTGAGGGAGGGTTGGTCAAATATTCCACAGGATAAGACATTTTATTTGCATGAGTTGCTCTCCCATTGATTCCTAAAAACGACACAAATCCAGTTCTCGCATTTATTAGCTGCAGTGCTTTTTCCTCCGCATTCATTGTGCTTTTCTTCTCTTTAATGTTTCATGACTTTTTAAGTTGTTTTCTGCAAACCCTTGCACTTATTACTCATACGGTTTTAGCATACTCAACCTTCGTACTCATGAAATCAATTAATTCTTTTAAATAATTTACCTCCTGTGCAAACCAAATAAGGAGAGCACGTTCTTGTGTGTCAGATGTACGGTTCTGACTGATGTGGGGTTTTTTTGTGTGTTCAGGCATTAAGTTGGCTTTCGCCCCATGGCTCGGAGGAGTCGAGGGTGATTAGAGAAGAGGGGAGCCTTGATAAAGCATTAGTGTGTGATGCAGACACAGCCGGAAGACCCCTCTTTGCATTTGCACACATTCATTTTTCATGAAACAGGCTCATAACAATTAGTCTGGTTACCGCCTGGGTGATCTTAGTGTCCGTGTAATGCCTGTGGTCTGCTGTATGACATCACTCGCTTAAAAGTTTTAAATCTGACGTTCTCATCCTTTCTCATAGCGAGGACATTAGCAAGCCTCAACTAATAGTCTTCACTCATTCTTGGCGAAAGGACAATAAGATGAGGGAATTGGAGGAAGAAAAAAAACACTTTTACACAAAGAAATTAATTTACATGAACGAAAGAAAAAAAATGTAAAGTTGGGATCCAGCAGTGCTTTACCTATGCACAGCTTACATCTATTTTCAAGCATCATATATGTAAAGCAAAGGGAACCTTTATGTATTATCTTAGCCATACATTATGCTAACAACCATAGCTAAGTGCATTGTAATTTGAGCGTTGTTATACATAAGGAACTACACTGAGACTTTTTAAAGCACTGCATCCAGTGGTGTGGAATGACAGCCCAGCAAGTGGCTTCATAGTCTTTCTGCTGCAGAAAAACAAAACGCAGTTCCCCTGAGATGCTTCATATCAACACCCCCCACCCCACCAGTCTTCAGTCCCCTGCCCTAAACTCCCTCCTTTCCTCCCCAGACACCAAAGCCAAGGTCAAGAAAAAACTGCGGTCTTCATCTGTCTATAGACTATTCCCTGGGTGCCCACACCTCAGTATGGCCGAGGTTTGTGTGCGCTTCAGGAATGTCCCCTCCTCTTTTGTTGTGACCATCAGTCTCAAGGTCAGTCCCAGGGAGAGGTTTGAGCTTATCTGAGTTTCCCCTCCCCTATTTTTTTTTTTTTTTACTTTGGCTATCTTTTCAGACATTTATTTATTTATTATAACTAGGAGCTCCCAACTGACGGTTCCATGACGTGTAGTCTGACGTGTTTGCCTCTTTGTGTCTGTCTGTCTGTCTTTCTGTAAGCTAGCTGCCATAACAGCCCATTGTCTAGCTTTCAGAGGACCCATTTCTGCTCCGAGGCTTTAGGCTGATGCTCTGTATGCTTTTGTAGCCTCGACTCTTCTTCCTCACACTGGCCGTGGCCCCCATTTGCCTTGAAGCAGTGTTACAGTGGGTTTCATGTTAGATTGGACATTTTTGTTGTTTTTGTTGTTTTCTGTAAGCTGTGGCAGTCAGCCTTGAGTCAGTGTGCTATCTTTGTCTGGACAAGATGCACAAGCTAATGGAATAAGAATGAAAACAGCTCATCTGACCTGAATCAAAATAGCCTTTAGTTTTTCCAGGAATATGTTTATGTTTTAACAGTTCTAATTGAAAATCAAGGCCTTTATATTTTCTCCAGATTTTTTTAGCCAATGCGTTTAATGTGCTTTCTGATTCTGGTTGCCGGCATCCAGTTCCCCTAAAAAATGTTTATAAAACAAATATATTTTTCAAATTGTCCCAAGTTAGTTTGTTAACTGGCCCAAAGAGCCAGTCAGTTTTGATGCCGGGTGTCAATTAATATCTTTATAACATAATAAGGGTCCTCAACCTTTTCTTTATTACAGATTGATTTTGTACAAGTCATTTGTTCTACAGTGAAGGGTGGGGATAATCATGCACATAACAAAAAAGTTTATTATATAAATTTGTATTACTACATTCTCTCACTGGTCACTTTATTTGGTTAATCTATTTGATTACTTGTTAACATAAATGTCTAGTCAGCCATGACAGCAGCTCACTGCATTTAGGCAACTAGATGTGATGAAAGTGACTTTCTGAAGTACAAACTAAGCATCAGAATGGAGAAGAAAGAGGACTCATGGGACTTTTAATGTGGTATGGTTCTTGGTGGTGAATAGGCTGGTCTGAGTTTTTCAGAAACTGTTGATTTACTGGGATTTTCACCCAAAACCATTTCTAATGTTTATAGAGAATGATCGGGGGGAAAAAAGAAAATATCCAGCGAGCAGCAGCGGTGTCGATGAAAGTGCCTTGTTGATGTCAGAGGTCAGGCCGAAACACCTAAATCACTGAAACAACACGCCAAAACGTGTGATGTTGTGAGCAAACAGCGCAGCCAGCACATGAGAAACGGGATAAGAGCCAGCATGTTTGCAGTGTGGATGGCCAGGTTTGATGACACCCAGGCATCTCTTCCCCTTTTGCTTAAAAGGCAACAGTGACTAAAATAACCACTTGTTACAATCAGGGTCTGAAGAACATCATCTCTGAACACACATGTTGAACTTAGAGGCAGATGGACTACAGCAGCCGAAGACCACAGCAGGTGTAACTACTGTCAGCTGTAAGAACAGAAAACTGAGGTAACAATTCAGAGGATCACCAGAACTGGACAATAAGAGACTGGAAAACTTTGCCTTGTCTGAGTCTCAATTTCAGCTGCAACATTCAAATGTTTGAGTCAGACTTTAGTGTCAACAACATGAAAGCATGGATCCATATTGCCTGATATCAACGCTTCAGGATGATGGTGGTGTAATAGTGTAGGGGAGTAGTTCCCTTAAGACCAACTGAGCATAGTTTAATCTCCACAGCCTACCAGAGTATTGTTGCTGACCATGTCCTTCCCTTTATGACCACAGTGGACACATCTTCTAATGCTACATCCAGCAGGATAATGCTCCGTGTCACAAAGCTCAGATCATCTCTAACTGGTTTTTTGAGCTCACTAGAATTCAGCAACTTCCACAGTCACCAGATCTCAATCCAGTCCAGAACCTGTGGGATGTGGTTGAACAGGAGATTCACATCATGGAGGTTCAGCTGACAAATCTGCAGCAACTGTGATGCTGTCATGTCAACATGGACCAGAAATTCTGAGGAATGTTTCCATACTACAATTGGCAATGCATACCTAATACAGTGGCCAGTGTTTGTAATTAAGTGACATAATCATTTTGCATTTTATTTCTATTGTAATATATATTTATAAATATTTATAATAACTTTCAAAAGCAAAGCACCCTGCAGGCTCATTTATATAAAAAATTATTAAAGTTTTTAATCTTTTTGTGCTTCCTGGAGGCAGATAATCAGCAGACCAGTACTGGTCCTAGGCTCAGTGGTCAGTGGCCCCTGCCTTAAGGAAAAAAGTTTTATTTTCTTGATATTCCCTACACATTTTGTGTGTAAACTGTCTGCCCTCTAACACACACACACACACTGTCGCTGCTATGTAAACACTCCTATCGACTGTGACTTTTGATTATTACATAAGAAACATGGATTTCCAGCTGTCCACAGTAAAAGCCATGTAAATTCAAATGCCTAATTTTTATAGGCAGCCCCGCATTGACTGAAGTGCCTGCTTGTTATATATTTGGCAAGTGCTGCAAGTCTGAAGGGAAGCTGTCAATAACAATCCCAGCTATTGATATGGCAGTGGGCAGGAGATGTTACTTGGCCCTCGACTCCAGCCTCCCTCTGATCCCGCTACATCATAATTACATTAATATTGACAGACCCTTGACAATAGTCACATTACTATTGATAGGTGGTTGTCAATATCCTGTTTCCCCAAATAAAACATATTCATTCATAACTTGTAAACTGCTCGATAAAAGGCTTTGAAAAGACTATCGGACCCGGCCGGGTTTGCGCTCCCGGGAGAGCTGCTGCTGTGACGAGGATTTCCACCACCTGGTAGTGTGTGTATTTCTCAATGCGTGTGTGCATCTATGGACTGATAGATTAACTTAGCATTGCATTAGAGCTCTGCATAGATCAAGGCTATCCTTGACATACGAACGTAGTCAGACACACATGCACATAATCTCCACATTTTCTTCCATCAAAGAAAAACTTTCAGATTAAGCTGAACAAACAGAGCCTGTTTATTTGTTCACATACACATTCAAAATTCCTCCTTTTATTTATTTATTTATTTAATCCAAACTTTACTCCCGTCACAGATGAGGTTCCAGTCACTAAACATGGCAGGATTTCAAATGCAGCTCAATAAATTTGTCATACCTGCTTACTTCAGCGTAAATTCACTTCTTTTTTTTTCTCATTCATTTGCTAATTCCAACTTAGAGCCAGGATACACCATCCAACTATTTAAAAGGTTTGAATAAACAGATGGTCCTGTGCATCACAATAAAACCCCAGCATCGCCTCTGCATGTAGGGCTTTTTTTTTAACCTTCTTGAGAAACATCTAAAGTGACCATCATCTTTCTCTCTTTCTGTCACAACTGCCATATTTACCCAGCGGAAATCTCTTTTAAAGCCTCGTGACAAATCCTGTTCATGGAGACACAAAAGCTACTGTCAAAAAAGGCCTCCGTGTCTCTCTCTCTCTCTCTCTCAGTGGCCTTTCGCATCTGTCTCTCCCCGTATTTGTTAGTCTTCCACTTCTTAAGCATTTCAATTGGGCTTGGGCAGATAAAACTAGAGAACTGTGAGCAGTTTGGAAACGTACGCCACGCAAAATAGCCCAGACGACACAATAGTGGGATCCCATATGGAGTTGAATCTATGGAGGGAGGGAAAAAAAATGGTTCCACATTTGGCAGATGTTTACGGTGTACCAGAGACTGTGCCGTTAGCCTAATCCCTAGTGATGTGATTTGTACACACACCCCTATCTCCAGAGGGAGCAGGCACTGAGGGCCCCCTTTGGCTTCACCTCCTGTGTGAGGGTGTGTGTGCGTAGTGTGTAGGATTGTGTGTTTATACACTGGAGAAAGTATTCTAAGACCCCCTGCTCCTCTGTATGCCGTAGCTCAAAGCTTGCATTAAGGACGGGTTTTACATGTGAAAAGTGATTTCCGTTTCTGTGTATAGAAAAATAACCTTTCTAACAGGATGGGCTTCCCCTTCAGGGCCTCATTCCTCCCAATGACAGAGTTGTCCTTTCATGCAAGTGCTTCTGTATATTTTTTGTTTATGACTTAAATAATCGCATGTTGATAATATATTCAGAAAATAATACGTCATGACATGAAAGACATGAATGTCCTTAATTATTGGCTGTTTTAGGAATATTCAGGCTTTTGTTCCCACTCACATTCATAGAACTGTTGCAGAATTATTGGTTTTACCTGACTATCAAGGTTTGTACAATTAGAATGGAAAAATATGAGATTGATGACCCAAGTATATTACTTTGTGTTCTTTGTATATGCTAGAGCATATTCATATTTATATGTCCTATTTGATTTTTTTTTTCAACAGGTTCGGAAAAAGAAAGCAACCAACAACAGACAGCTTCAGATCCTGCCGTTGGCCCGGAGACCCCGGTGCTGCGGATCAGCCAGCTGGATGCCCTCGAGCTAGATTCAAACCTTGAGCAACTACTGTGGACCCAGTTTGCCCAGTGCTTCCAGAACTGCCGCCCAGGTGTGCTCACCCCCATAGAGCCTGAACTGAAAGCTCTGCTTTACCTGCTGCTGTGGAGATTCACACTGTACTCCAGCAGTGCCACAGTGGGACAGTCCTTGCTGAGCCTTCACTATCATAGTGCATCTTCATCATCTTCCCAGTACAGGCCTCTCTCCCCCAGGCAGAAGTTGGGGCTGGCCTTGCTCACTGTGGTTCCACGATGGCTCCAGGAGCGCTCCCACCACTTCTTGCCATGCTTGGGTTTGAGTTCAACAGGAGCCGTGTCTGAAAGCGATAGTAGTTTGCTCCATCTCAGGCTCCGCAATGTCCTGACTCTTGTTTCTGGTTTATCAAAGTTAGCAAGTCTCTTTAACTTCCTTGTTTTTCTAAGGAATGGGCGTCATCCTGTCCTCGCTGAAAGAATAACAGGAGCTCAGGCAGTTTTCAGTAAACCCAACGTGGTCAGGGATGTAACGTACCAGTACATGAATCGAGAACTGCTTTGGCATGGCTTTGCTGAGTTCCTCATCTTCCTGTTACCACTGATCAACATAAGGAAACTGAAAGCAGCTGTGTTTTCATTTGTGTTTGGGGGGGGAAGTTCTCACAAGGAAGGAGCAAGAGAAGGAAAAGAAGTGTGGAAGGAGTGTGGACTATGTGGGGAGTGGCCTACCATGCCTCATACTGTGGGCTGCCAGCACGTTTTCTGCTATTACTGCATCAAAAGCCACATCATCGCGGACGCTTGTCTTACTTGTCCCAAATGTGGCGCAGAAGCAGGGCAACCTGAGGTGGTCAAGATGAATGTACAGGTTGTAGGAAGGTGAGGGTCACTTCCTGCTAAATGACTCATAAAAAAGTACATACGAGACAAATCTTAAAGAAAAGAGTCCAATGATTTCTGTTGATCTATTATGAGTTTATGAATAGACTGCTCTCTATGATCGTTTTTCTGAGCACACACTGATCTGCTGTGTTTGATGTATGTGTGCATATATTGACAATCTTCTGTGCCCCCTGCTTCTCAGGCTGGACTTTGGATAGAATTATTTGTCTTTGGTGAACTGGACAGACTAGAGAACCACACAGAGCATATATTTGATGAGCAAATGTGTTGATTTATGCTCCAAATTGGCTCTGTGATGGTGCGCGTGTATATATATGTGTGTGTGTGTGTGTGTGTTTGTTGAAATGGGAATATTTGTTCTGATGAAAAATGCAGAAAGTCAGCTGAATAAATAATGGGAGGAATTTCTGATGCCTCTCATCATGGCCAAATTAGCATTTGTTGTGTGTTTTGTGCCTAAATTGTATTTCAACATCATTAAAATTGATAGAGCGCTACCTCTTGGGTGTTTGTTTAGTTAAGTGGAGGAGAGAGCGATGAGGGAAAGTTATAACAATCAGTACACTTCTCTCTAGACAGGCCTGGTCGTTCTAACTCCCATTATCCGTTTTCACAGCACCCCAACATGCTCGAGATCAAGGGGGCAGCCGGGGGCTTGGATTGACTCACACACACTTGACAGCCATCCTCTCTTTTCCCTTGGCCTTTCTCTCTTTTCCTGCCTTTCCATCTCTCTCCGTCTGTAATCTCAAGGGCCCTCGCCCCTATAAGACTGTAGTAAACTGTACCAAAACCCTGGCAGTCGTCTCCTTCCTCGCAGGCGAATTACTCTCTAATCCCTGTAATGAGTCCAAAGATGCTTATTTATGCTGGAGTTAACCTCCACCAGTGAGCCCAGCCCCAGGCCAAACTCACCCCAGCTGAGTGAAGCCTTTCCTCGGCTGACAAGAGAGGAGAGGGATGCAGAGGATGGTGAGGGGAGGGGGGTTGTTGGTTGGGGCTTTCCCACCTCCTCCTCTCACCCCTTTCTGCTGCTCTGATCACTAGTACTTAATTGCTGATTGCCAAGACGATCAATTGGAACTGCAGGCGTGATACAGAGCCTATTGAGGGGGGAGCTGGTCTCGGATCAGATCAAGCAGCTCAAACAGATGAACCCATTTTTCTGCACTCGGATGAGGCTAATGTTTTTTGTTGGTCGGAGAGGCTAAGGCATAAAATATTTGAGGTACATGAGTGTTCTGAATAATACTGGCAGAGCTCATCTTAAATTATGTATGCTACTGACCAATGTGATCTTTATTTGTCCTAGAAATTCTGTATTTTTCTACGGTGTATGCCCTTAGAGGTCATGCAAGGCCAACATTTATCAATTGTATGATTTATAGCACCTATAGAAGTGCCAAAATAGCATCTCACTTGCTCAAAGTAAAGCCTAAACTTAGAAATGAGTGTTAAAATCCTAGGAGTTGAACAGGTTAATAGAAAATGTGGACCTCATGGTGTGAAATCTTGGAGGTCCCCTTTTACATCAAGGACATTTTAACTAATGAATTCAACTCTAATGCATATAAAGCCCAAGACAGGAAAAGACTGGTTGTCAATATTTTATGCACTACATTACATTAATGTGAGGCAAGTCCCAGAAAGTGAGATTAGGGAGATGTTTGAGATTAAGGATGCATATATGATCAGCCTTAATGCCTCCAGGACATGTCATTGTCTTAACATTCAGACAGACTTACAATCCAAACCTTTTTGCCGATATTATTCTGCAGCTCTAATTGAAGTCCCCAATCCCCAGGAAAGAGACGAGATAAGGAAGAAACACTGCATTAAAGTCTATTAATTGAGTTAGAACATGTATTAAATTAGTTGGAAGTTTGAACAGGGTTCTGGACTTAAGGAAGGTAGCTAGGGCTCAGAAAAGCCTATCTCGTCTTTGGATCTTTTCTAATTCGCGAGGCTCCGCGCGGGAAAGAAAAAGAGGAAGAAGCCCACGTTCCCAGCGGCAACGCAAAGCAATCTGCACATTCACACGCAGCCATTTAGGGAGCAAATTGGCCCTGTGCCCCCTCTGACGATGGTTTTAAGAGAAAGGGAATTAGGGTGTTGAATCCCTAACTAGATCTCCTTCTTTGATGAGCCTCTTTATCCGCCTGTCCCTCATCTCCATTCCTTTGATGTGAGGCGTTGATTTTCCTGATTAAATAGTTTTTAAAGTAAAAAGCTCTTCTTTGGGCTCTCTAATACTGGGTACTTTACCATACCTATTGTAGGTTCGTTTGTGTGCATGCTTGTTGAATAGTCCATCTGTGGTATTCTTTAATTGGAACAGAGCCCTTGGCTTGCAGATAATAGTGAGGATAGTACATGCATATTTTTCTCTCTTAGAAAGAATGTTATCATTAAAAGCTCATGCCTGGCTTTTACCTCTTCATTTGAAATGGCTAGGAGGACTCGGATAGCCTCATGGTTCACTAATGAAATTAAAGAGTGAAAACATCTGTGCTTTTTCACTTTGACGAAATTCCACCGCTGATCCTTCTGCTGATGGTGTGAGCTTCTGCCTACTCTCAACAGGTAAGGGAATTACATCCCTCTTGTGCTTGAGAGATATTTTCGACGACTGACATCACTTTTAAAGATTGAATGACATTGTTTTCATGCCAAGTAAAGATGAAACAAAAATGCTCTATTTATTTGTTGACATCCCAGAACATTTTTGACACCTGTTTATATTTGTGTGTGTGTGTGTGTGTGTCTGTGTGTGTGTGTGTGTGTGTGTGTGTGTGTGTGTGGCATGTCCAATACGTCAATAGAAGTTGCAAGCGTCTCATATTTCATCTATTCAATACAAAACATACCAAAAGACAAAACACCAAAATTCCTTCAAGGTAGTCAAATCCTAGGTGTGCTGAAGTTCAGGGTTGCAGCCGCTGCTGGTACCTGTATTATGAGACTTCTTTCAACACCTGCCGGGCTTTGGATACCATCGGGCCCAATTATCTTAGTCTGCCTCTGCTTCTTAACCACCTCTTCAGTCTAGCAGGTCAGGGGGACAATCAATCACATCTAAAATAAGGAAGTAATTTCCTAAGCTTTTATCATGGCTCTAAGTTTGTGTCGGGTTGCATTTTGAACAAAAATGAAGCATCTATGGTTTGGGAATATGTGATTTGGCCTCTTGCTGTTTGTTCTTCTAGTCCCAAGATAATCTAGGGTTTTTTATATTATTATATATCCAATTCAATGTGTACAGCCTTGATGTGCAAATACAAAGATCGTGGACTTGTGCTGAAAAGTGCTACATCTTATACGAGTTGATAAAGCTTTACTATACCTTTTGAGGAGCTGTATCTGCTTCCATCACATCAAAAGATTGTTGACAACAAGCCCAGAGTTCCGTCTATGGAGGCTGAATATCTACTTTTTTCATTTCTATGTTGTAAAAAATAAAAATATTTATATTTCATATTCTCTCAACGCAAATGTTTATAAAATTCTACATGAAAAAAAGTTGATTTTCTTGAATAACAAAAGTTTAATTTCATATTTTACCTCCTCTTTCTTTTAACAGCAACATAAGCACACTGCGTCTGTCCTGCCCTCTGGTTGGAGGATCAAGGACAGGAGTATTGGGCAAACAAGATACCAAGGGGCATTATGGAGGATTATACCCAGGTGTGTCGTGTCGTGCGGTAACCTCCACCAAAGCCGAGCCTGTTTGTGTTTGTGCGTTTGCATCCTCTGGTCTGAGCGTGCGTTCATCCATCTCAGCCCTCTTCCTACTGATGTCTAGAACAGACTAAATGAGCAATAATCTACGCACATCCCTCCAGATGGCCCAGTGAATTTCCTGTGGATTAAGGCACCAGCTGAGTCCTTTGAAAGTTTTGATAACTTCTGTGAATGTGATTGAGCCTCTGCTTGTTCAGGAATGTGGTGGTGGACACAATGTGCTCATTTCTGTTTCCCCTAAAAAGAGATGAAATAGCAGTCATGCACTTGGCTCCAGTACAAGGGCTTCTAATGGGCTCAGAACTGTCACGTGCACTTTAAATAAAAGAGTGACGCTGTCATATTTTAAAATGTAATCACAGCAATACTAAACAAAACTAAAATCATAGTGTTCAATGTTTGGACTAGGTTTTTTAAAAAAATAAAAGGAATGCAGAAATAATTTCATTTTCTGGGTGTTCAGATCTTTTATATCAACAGAAACACCTGCAGATATATTTTATATGAATCAAAATAATGGTCGGCACTAATTTTGATCAGTATTTGTTGTCATGGTGGCTCCAGGTGGTGACACTGGGGGAAGAAAAACTTTATACCCAGCTGCCACCCTATTTATAAGCCTGACCATCTATTGTTGTACATTTTGTACAATATTGAAAGTCGTTGATGACCTGCAGTTTTACCTGGATTAAAAGCAGTATACGTTACATTTCAACAAAAAGAATACATTTTTTTAAAGTAAGGAGAATATTAAAATATGTAGTGTAAAGGCATTTTTCATGTCCTCTAACTTAGATGCTTTATTTTTTTTACTATAATATTTACACATTTTGTAAGATCTTTTAAATGTTTAAGTTATTAGATTTCTAATACTAATATGTTTTCTTTTCTGTTGTTTATTCTAGTATTTTCCTTGATAATTATAATATTGTATAAAAATGCTAATGCTGTAACTGTTAAAGAAAAACATCAAAACAAGTAAATAAATGATGTAAATGGATGAATGCAAATCTAAAAGGCATTTTACTTTAAATTGGAAAGTTTACATATTAATGTACAGAAACACTAATTTAGCAGACTCCGTTAAACACCCAATGAACTGTAAAAATAAAAGTAACCTATACAATGAACTTCACCCCCAGCTAAAATCTCATGCCATGTATTTTGCAACCCTGAGAAAAAAATCTCTAGATCTATCACTGCATTGCACAATGTAATTAAAGAGTTACTAAAAATATTTTTTTCTCACTCTTTTCACTGTCAGTCGATGCCTTAACCTGGCCTTCACACACAAGTAACCAAATACGAGAACATGTGTAAACCGTCAAGAAATATTTGATATTGTCCTGCCGATCTGATCAGTGCTACTTCAGCTTCTGACTAACTTGAGATCTTCAAATCTCAGGGGAAGAACAGGAAACACGCAACATTTTACACAAATACAAGGAATTTTAGAAAAACAACCTCACTTATTAAAAGAGACACCCAAAAGATTTTATTTCATTTCAGCCTGAGCAAAAAACAGGACAACCATTTTCAAATTTTGCATGCAAAAAAAGCCTACCCTTAAGTATATGTGTGTATACATATATATATATATATATATATATATATATATATATATATATATATATATATATATATATATATACACACACACACACACATATATACATAATGCTTGTATGTGGTTGCTATGGATACTTGTGTGTGAAGGTTTCACTGCAGTCTTGAGTTCTCCAGGTGATCAGGTAGTCAACATGTGTTGACATTGGCTCAGTTCAAAGGACGACACACAAACCAACATGAAAAAGAGAGAAGAATAAACATGCACAAAAACATCCACTTTTAGCTCACTCCGTATAAACCGAGAAGAGTTGCACGTGCACGTTTTGACCTGAAACACTCGAGTGAAGATTGAGCAGCTGTTCTGTCGGACTACATGAGATGAAGAGAAAGGACTCATTATGATTTTCTGTGTGCTGTTTTTGTAATTTTCTTTAAACTCACGTGGTGTTTGAAATTATTGTCTGTCATGCCCTTATTCAGTGCAATTTGTGTGTGTTGCTTTAGCGTAACATGTAGTTAATTAAGCCTGGTTGAGAGGATTGTTCCAACAGGGACCATGTCAGCTAAATTACCCATTTATATTCTTCTAATAGCCTTCATAATAATGTATGTGCATGCTATAAGTTGACTAAATGCAGAAAATGTAGAAAAAAAAACTATACAGCATTTTTGCATGTGAGACAATTTCTAATATTATTAAAATCTTTCCTGTATTTCTTTTCAGGAATAAGACTTCTGTGGTTTGGCGTGAGAGCCGTCCTCTCCACTGGGAAGTAATGCTAGACAGTTTAATACCTCAACAAATTTTTTTTTTTTTTTAAAGAGGATAAATTGGTACTCCAGATTATCTGAAATTCCAATGCTCACATTTATGTGCTCTCTTTACAAACATGCCAGATCTTTTTTCTCTTTCTCTCTTCTCTGTAGGGCCCCTTACTGACACTCTGGGCTCGTTGTCAAGTATTATGTTCTCAAGTGTTTGTGCTCAGCTTCTGAGCCAAGCTGCTGGAGTCCCTTTTTGCCCCATCCGCAAAGGCCTGCACAGCATTCAGAAGTCATATCTCTCCTTGTCTATCGAGGAGCTTGGTGTGTTTTTCCTTTAAAGTCAAATTAAAGAGGTATGCCAGAAAAAGCGAGCGTATACGCAATTCAGAACACATTTTTCTATCAGACAGGAGATATATTGCCGACTAAGTATTGTCAGATGTTGGCAAATTCCACGTATTTTTCATATCCGGCCCCCTGAAACCTGGGGCCGCTTCGAGACTCAAGGCACTTCATCGAGAAAGACTCCGTTTGACCTCCGGAGCGCAGACAGAAATGAACCGAATATTCTTTCTGTTTGGTGCGAAAATATTTTCTCTGATCTAAATGCAATATCACCGGCCATAAATCATTTAGGGATTCATTTGGAAATCATTTGGAAAACACATTTATTTGGAAGGTGGGGGTGTTCATCAATAAACGTAGCTTCTGTGCAGAGTTTTATTTATATATTCATGCATTCAGTTGATTCAGTTATTCATGTATTCACTCATTCACAAGGACCAGTCAGTGGCTACACGTCTGGGCCTGTGTGTGTGTGAGTTTATGCATGTATGTGTGTGTGTGTGTGTGTGTGTGTGTGTGTGTGTGTGTGTGTGTGACCTGCGGCGTAGCCCTGCTATTCTGCGGGCTAGCTCTGTTCCCCAGGGGGCTCTCATCTTTTACTGAGCCCTGACAGAGGATGGAGGCTGGGAGAGGGGTCTGCTGCATTAAAAAGCCTTTACCTAGCTCTGATTTATCACCCCTGCCTCGCACACACACACACACACACACACACACAAGCTCACTTACCAACCCCACGCCATCTCACCATTCCTCGCCGTGGCTCAACTGTACACTCTATCAAAAACTGAGACGTATGGATGCACGTGCATCACACGCACGCTCACATTCACACACCATCAAACACATACTCATTCCATCATAAGATGGCTGCCTAGGAGAAAAAGTGAGGGTGCAAGGTGCCGCACGGCACAGCAGTGGTGATTTTGCATTTTAATGGAGCCCCTCCTCTCTGACTCTCCGCTCAGTTGGTAATTCTGGCGAGTTGCAGGCTGTAAGGCAGCAAGCCATCAGCCACCTCACCACAGGAAGACAGAGTGACACAATTACAGGGCAGCGTTACCTGGGTACATCACCTGCAAACGTCTGCATGTGAATTCGTATGCCACAGAGGAGGCAGGGAGCAAGGAGCAGGGAGAGATGGGTATTTGTTTGCGTTTGCACTGCTGGAGGAAGTGGATTGTCATTATGCTGCAAAAAGAGGCCAACAGGACAGCCAAACACACAAATGCACACCTGTAATTTCACATGACAACGCTCCTGAAAAGGCAACAAAATATTATTGTTAATTTAAATACTTTACAGATTAAGCTTTTTTTTATTTTAATGAAAACAAAAGACAAACACACAACTGAGCACGATGCAGATGGCAGGCAGAACACAAGACTTTGTCCTTGAGAGAGTCCAAGTCTGGATAATCATATTCATTCATTCATTCATTCATACATATCGTGGAATACATTTGCTCCATCTCTCCGCTTGGGTTATTGCATGAAGGCTGATAAAAACTTGAGCCGGAACAAAAAAAAACAAAAGAAGACAAAAGGAATAAATTTGAAACTGTACCTGTAGCATTACTGATTTTTACCACTGGGATTTACTATTTAACCTTTTTCTCTGCAAGACATGACACTGAAGGTGAAATCTCTGATCTATTTCATGCTTTCAGACAACAGCAGTTCACGTTCTAATAATCTGATCAAATCTGAACTGTTTGCAGAAAACTCAATTATATGAAATTCTCCCAAATTTTCCTATTTCCTTTTATATTGCTCTGTTTCAGATAAAGATAAAAATAGAATAACAGTAAAAATTAGTTTTATTAAATAAAAAGAAACCCTGCAAATGCCTTCAATTTTCTGTCAAGAGTTTTCCTAGTGCGCATGAATGATCGCTGTGATGCTTTCTGGCATGTGACTTTAATCTTTTGAGGAAGTTTGACACATAACGAATCATTTCTTTCTTGTAACAGCAGTTCTCATAAATGACGATGATGAGCTTGTTTATGTAACTTGCCTTTTTTATAATAGCCTCTGAAAAATGTGATTTTTTTTTTGTGTGTGTGGTTTCTGCTCGTATTTTTGTTTGTGTTCCACGTTGGAGATTGGCATCTCGTCTCTGCTCTCTTAGATGATTAGCAGTAAGATGTTGCTGATCTGCGTGCTCGTACACAAATGCGCCTGGTTTACAGGGTATATAAAGCCATTTGTTTTTGAAGGCAGTAATGTTTTGTGACTAATCTGTGTGTTTGTGTGTTTCAGTAATTTTGTGTACTGAGGAAATGGAGGTTGAGAGGAAAGGCTGCTCCAAAACCATAATTCATTGTTGGTCATGCCACAATCTAGATTACATCTCTTGCAGTTTAAAAGTGTATTTTCCCATAAACAGCAATCTACGGCGCATAAAAATTCATTCTGCCTCAGCATAAACAACCTCCTTGTCCTCTCACCCATGCATATATATGTTTGTGTGTGTGTGTGTGTGTGTGTGTGTGCGTGTGCGTGTGCATGTGCGTGTGTGTGTGTGTGTGTGTGTGTACATGTATTCATCCGTCTGGCATAAACAATCCCCTACACTCCTGTCAGGAACACAGAGTGATCCATTAGTTTCTCCACAGAAAACCAATTTCACTGGAGATGTTCAGTTTTTCCTCAGACACACACCACCTATCGTTACTGAAAGAGAGGACACACCCATACACAGAATTGAAGGAGATAAAGAAAACTGGAGGAAAAAAAGATGCAAAGAAATTTTAAAAAAGGAGAAAGGTGTGAAAAGGCTGTAAGGACAAAAGGGAGTGGCGAGGAAATAGACAAAATATGAAAAAAGGACCCATCTTGTTGAGTTTAATAGAACAGAGTTTTATTTGCCATCTCATCAGTTCAATGTAGACTATAAAACCCACTTATCTGCTGCCCTACATTTATATGCACATATAGGCTTTATACGGCTGCTCCAAAAAGAAAATGACTCCGTTTTTAACCCACTAAACTGTTGCATTTAAAGAAGTAAAAAAAACTATACAGATGGGAGATTTGGAGGAAAAAAGGAGAAATTTCTTGTTGGTAATCCTTTGAGGTGTAGAACTCTAAAAGAGGAGCAACTCGCGGCCCAGTTTTCTCCGCCGAAGCAGACGGATGACAACATAATTACAGAGAGCCCTCTCATAACACGTGATTAAACAAACAATGCATGTCATCTCCTGCTAAGGTCCCCCCCGTTTCTGGCGTCTTTTGTTTTCACGTGTCTCCAGAAAAGCCGTCCAGAAAGGCAGCACAGTTAAGGAGGTGTGCACATGTGGGGGACGCACGGATGTCGTCAGATTGGAGTGAGCCAAACAAGAAATGGACAACAGGCTAATGCATCTTTGAAGTAATGGGCCTAAGTTGAAACAAGATGAGAAAGGCCTTCGTTTTAGAGGAGCTGCATTGCCACTAATGACTAGAGGGCCTCCAACTGCCATCTCAGCCTATTATAAGTTGGAGATGGCTCATCTATGTTTTTAAAGATGAATGCAAATTAAAAAGCATTACATTCATTTGCGGTCTTTGGCATGTAGGCCACTTTTGGTCCGAGGGCCACTTAAAGCTGCCTTATTTCTTCAAATGACCTTGAAATCAAAGAAAGAGCAAGTTTTAATGATTTAGAGAGCTCTTAAAGACTCGAAAGGAAAAGCAACACAGGGTCTCATTAAAATTTTCATTTAAACATTAAAAAAGCTTTTTGTTACAAATGTTCTTGCCAGGAAGCTGAGTTGATTTACAAAGAGGGCTTTAATAATGCCCAGCGTCTGAGCCAATTTCATGTAAACGCATTTCCTCATACGTTCAGCGGCGATTCCATAAATAAGTCATGCTTATTTGGCTGTTTTAGGTTTGTACTTGGTGTGTGATGAACAACGAGTTGTGGTGCATTTTAATTCAGAGCGGGGCCTGGGAATGACCTGGGGAGTGCATAGTGTCACTTCATATTAAGCTTCCTCACCTCATTCTTCCACTGCTGGATGGAAGCAAACAATTCTGCATAAGAACTAGAAGTGGAATATGTTCCATCACATCCTAAGATTTGCTTATTGCCTCATATTTTCCTTTATCAACATCTTGTTAAGTCTGTACTGTGGCAACCCAGCAACCTTTAAAATGAAAAGTGATGTTGACAAAATCTTCCTTGACCATCTCTGGTGTACTGTCCGGTGATTTTAACAGGCACGAGCCAAATTGGTGACATGATGAGTTGATCTGACTGTGAAGAAAATATGACAGTAGCGCCATTTGCTCGTTACAGGCGTTACGCATTGTAAAACGGCTCAAAAAAGGAGCGCTTCACATACTTTTCCGTGTTTGGCATGTGGCTCCAGGTCTTCTCAACTTCACCCCTCATGTGTTTAGTTATTTACAGCCCTGACAACAACAAGAAAAAAAGCCTTGAACTATTCGGCAAACTACACAGCAGCCTTTGTGTCACAGGCAAAACAGGAAATCAGGCTTTTGTCCGCGCGAGATGGCATCAAAAACACCTTGTTTCATCTGTCTTAAGCAATCCCATCTTGACGCCTTCACGCGTCCCCATGTGGGGCTGTGTCGCTCCTCAGAACAGATTGGGAAACAGCACGATCTGCCGGGGAAGTCCCAGCGGGCTGCCATAACATGCTCGTTTGCCAACGCACCTCAGCTGCACTGAGCCCATGTTTGATTTTTCTCAGATTGCCCCTCCTTTTTCTTTTACTCCTGCTCTCACTCTCACTTTACTTCTATCACTTGCTCATTTTGCTGTCTATATCGTCAGCTTTCTTTCTTTCTGCCTTTTTTCCTTGTCCCTGACACTCAGTCTGTCAACCTGTTGGCTTTGTCTGTATGTGTCTTTTTTTTTCCTTTTTCTCTTGGGTCTATCTCCCTTTTTTCCTTCTCACACCTCCTCCTTCTTCTCTTTCACTTTAAAATACATGTTAGTTGGCTTTGTGTCTTGTGGAAATGCCAGCAGTGATTGTATCCTTCATCCACAAGGCAATAATAAGGCAGGCACACTCGTGCCCCCTCCATTTTCCTCACCTTTTCTTTCTTTTGTACTTCAGAAATAAGATATTGCAACAGTAAACATTACAGGCAGGAAGGAACGATATAAAGAAGCAGAAAAAAAGATTAGATTGCTTTTTTAGTTGTTTGGTGTGTAGTATTTGTTCACTGAAACTACAAAAAATACAGATTTTGTTCATTTTCTATGGTAAAAAAAAAAGCATCACTGCAACAACTCTTTGTAGGCTTACCCTCATCCCCACTGACTTATTGCTGCCAACTGCACAAACAATATTCATAACTTCATTTACTTGAAAAAAAATCATGCTGAATTCCCTCCTGTGGGTAAAAACATAACAAAGTTTTGCAGAATCATAAAAGATAAGCTGAAAAGTTGCATTACATCTGTTTACCAAAAAAATCACAGGCTTTCTTTTGGCGCAGACTCCCAAATACAGGTAGTAATAAATAATAAGATTTCCTGTTGAGCATTTGTGCACGGGGGACAATGGCTTCCTGATTTCTCAGGTGTAATGCTTGGATGAATCGCAGGTGGAGGAGATATTGTGTGGTTGATGGAACCCAGGTGCAGGAGTTATTTTCAGTCGGCGCCGTTAATCACCAACTTGACGCTGAAGTATGGCTTGCATTTTAGCGGTTTTAATATAGAGTTCCCTTGGCTGCACATACATTGGTAGGAAAACAGTAATAATAAGGGCAAAGCCAAAAGACAACGAGAGTGTTACATGCAAATCTGTGCTCTATTTTTTCCCCTGTTCTGAAAGTTAGGAAAGATACTGCATGATATCGAATAGATAACTAAGGCCTCAAATTACAGACAAAGGTTGTTTTTTTTTCTTACTTACTTTTATTTATTGCAACGCCAGAACAAAACATAGAGACATGGCTAATGTTTTTGTTTTCACATTCCCTATTGATTTGACTTCCACGGTGATGCATGGACATATTAAACAATTAATAACCAGAAACACAAGACTATGGATAAGCTCTAAAACACGCTCCATCTTCATTTATCTACACTCTGTTCTGTTATGATCCCCTAAGAAGCCAGAATGTCACAATAGTGTACGTTTGAAACAGACTGTCTAAATATCTGATTATAAGCTGTTTATCCTTGTTAAATGACGACAACATAGTTATGCCAATACGCAAGTGGCCTCAGATGTGATGTTGGGTCAATATCTATTGACAGACAAATCATTGTTGTTGTGTTTTTTTGTGTCGTCATTGTCCAGACCCGATGCATGAGGGGCTAAACTGGGAGTGAATGTGATTGGATTTTCAGTCTCCATCATTAAATTCCCATGCGGGGAATACTAATTCCAGTATTTAGTGTGGTGATGCTAGGGCTTGCTTTCATCTTAAACTGATTCCAGTCTAATTAGATTGGGCATGTGGGGGGTGGTGGATGTATCCGTCTGGACTAATCCCTGCCTCTCTGTCCCAAACATTGTATTATCCAGAGAAAATCCATTGGCTGCAGGCTATTCAAAGCCAGATCTGCCTCCACTGCAGGCTCTGTACTGTTTCATCTGGAAAGCTGCTCCCAGGAAGCTGCACTGTACGGCGAGGGTGGAACCTAATGGTCATAAGTGATGTATGGGTTGCAGAAAACACCATTTAGAATTTACAGTAAACCTCTTATCGTGTATTCAGGGCAAGATCGCTCACTGCTGTGGCCTCTTTAGCAAAGCTGTGCCTAAACTATGAACTATTCTTTTATTTAGTTAGCCTTTTTATTCAGTTCATGGTGGTCACACTGGATGGCCTGAAAACAAAGACACATCTAAACTCTGCTTTCTTTAAGGTGTTTTTTTTATTTAGCCTGAAGATAATGTATACCTTCAGAAACAAAAATGAGAAATGTTCAAAGATCATTCTGCTCATGAAATACTGGCAAAACATGGTGAAAATACAGTGTAAAGAGGTCCTTCTTCTGAGTGCTGAGAAGGCCGAAAAAATGAAAGGCCTTCAGCCATTGTTCTCTACAAAGGTCAATCGCAATTCAATTCTATAATATGGAAGGGGGGTGGGCTAACCTAGAAAGTGCCTGCGTTTTAAGGGTGAGCAACAGGAAAGGGCCATTCAGCAGAACAGTTGCACCCTGTGTGTCAAGCACATTCGTCAAGGGCGAAGGGTGAACTCAGTAGAGGGGAGAAAAGCGTAGTTTTTGAGGCTTTTACATGTTGTGGCTGTTTCACCGCTGCTACACACTAAAGTGACTGCAGCAAGACTAAAAAGGCCACAACTGATTCTGAGTGAAAAGATCCTCATCCTCCCCTTTATTTTTGTTGCCCTTGTGAAATTTCATTAGGTGGATTTAACAACTTGTGAATGTCGGCTTTCTCCCATGACCCTGACACTGGTAGCGGACATGTCTCGCTGGCAGGGTGTGATATATTGTGTTAAGGTGTTCCTGAGGTGCAATTTTTAATGTGACAGCCAGTGCTGACCTCACATCTAAAAAGTCACCCTCTTGTCTGACAGTAGCATCCATTTAGCCTCTTAATAGAATTGTGAAAGCAATATATAGAGTCAGAAAATAAAGCAATTTCTCATAATCCATCTATTGAATACAATGTTTCTAAGGTATGTTATATATTTTTATATAAAACTCTGACCTCGCCCTTTTTGTCAGGTTCTCTACTGAAGGCCTGGATGTTTGAGCATCTGTTCCTAGAACTGCATACATCTGGATGGAGATCTCTGAGGCTGTTCCTGGGATCTGCTCAATTCACTCTCCCAGTTTGGGAGTCACAGCCTTGAGTACTCTGATGAGTACTGGCACCACTGGAGTTTTGACTCTCACAACTTGTCTGTTTTCTCTTTCAGCCCTTGGTATTGCTCCCTCTTTGATTATTGAGCTCTTCTGAAAGAAACCAGTTTCAGCCACTTGTACCTAAGACCTTGTTTATTAAGTCATGGCCCAGATCTTGTGTTTAAAGTTGATAGTTGGAACATAAAACCGGGGTTGGGTCAAAAAAACCGAGAGCATTGCCATTTGGCTCAGCTCTTTCTCTACAACTATAAACAGCTGCAACATCTTCATCACTACTGACAAAACACCATTTGACCATCGCTGATTTCATCCTTGAGAACAGGTACCTAAACTCAAGATACCTGAACTTCTCAGCTTACAGCAGGGACTCGTCTCCACTCAGACACCAACTGATCCAGTGTCACTGAAGGTCAAGGGTGGTGGTTTCTCCCAACCACACACATCTACAGTAGGTAGCTCAGCCACTGCACACAGAGACATTGAAGTTCCCTTGAAGAACAATGGAATCCCTAGATGGTACTCCATCCAGGGCCTTTTAGAAGGCCAGGTAATCCAAACCCCAGGAGAGAAGGCTACTAGAGGATTATCAGAAAACTCTCCCCGGCCTGGCTCTAGGGAGTTTTTTCCCTGTTCTGGGCCAGATCATCTCTTTGTATAGTGACATTGCCTTTAAGAGGTCTGACCCTTCTCTCAAAACCAAATTGTCATTGGAGACCCTATACTAGGGGAGGCAGGAGCTCAGGAGGGAGAGCATTTGTCTTCCAAAAGGAGAGTTGTCAGTTCGAACCCCAGGGTCACTTTGTCCTTGGGCAAGACGCTTCACCCACATTCCCTGCTGGTGGTGGTCAGAGGGTGAGGTAGCCTCTGTGTATGGTCACTTCACCGCTGTGGCTACAGCAGAGCATGCTGCCATCAGCTTGTGAATGAATGACTAATGTAAAATGCATTGTAGTCCATGACTTAGGAGAAGGACTATATAAATGCTGGACATTAACAGTTATGTATTCTGATGCCCTCATAACAAGTTACTGTCCGTTTTAAATACTTTAAGGCAAAATACACATGTATTCGTGAAAAACAAGTAGGCCTAAATTCTTACTGTTTTAATGAGATTTAAGAGAAAATGTATTAGCTAGTTTCTACTGATCAGATACATTTTATTAATCTATCAACAGCAGGTGTGACACTTCTATGTGTGTGTTTTGTTTGTTAGTTTTTTTACTTGGAAGGGTTTTTGGTATGAAGTCGTATTTTTTCCAAAAGTTCAAATATATCTGTACGGCTTTGGTTTTCAAAGCTGTAATAGAACAAACCACAGGGTTACCATTCAGTTTTTCCTCTGAGGGTCTGGAGGCAATTCTACTGACACAAGTCCACCCTATAGTAGGGCCAACACAATGACACAAGTCCATCCCATAGAGCCAACACAATGACACATACACTAAGCAAACTCCATAAAGCTGTCACACTCAAAATTTAAACCAAAGACTCTGCTGTGATTGGACTATGTTGTGATGGGACAATGCTAACCACTAAATCACCATACAGCCCATCAAGATATTTTCAAGGGTCATATCCTTTCAACAGATGAGGCAAAAAAGGTGCCTTGTGTCCAGAATTAGTGCCACATTTAGTGAAAAGCAAACACAGTAAATCAGTTCAAATCAACTCCTACACTAAACCTAGTAATACAGGTGATGATTCGGCTTGTTTGGAGTCACAGTGCCCAGAACGTTACTGCTGATTGTAAGCTCTCTTCTAAATATGAGTCAAATCTAAGCTATCTGTCAGACAGCTAAAGCTTAGCTGAGATTAGGTCATAAAACAGGACAATGGTCCAAGCAGCACAGCAGCAAACCTACCACACACTGGTTGGGTGAATTAAGGCTATGCAAATGTCCAAAGTCCATAGCTCAGTCCAATTAAAATGCTATCACAGAGCCTTAAGGCAGCTGTGCAAAAACAAAAGCAACACTGAAAAGTGTGGCCAAATATTCTCTCATAATGATTTCCAACACTGATAAGGTCCTGTAGAAAACCATGGCTTTGGTCACTACTGCTAAAGCTACAAGCTAAAATGAATAAAGGCTGCTTCGTTCTTCACAGCGTCTGGACTTAGGTTAGATTATGTTCGATAAATAACTTAATGTTGCATTTATGCAAAGTTAGGATAGATTAAACCTTAGTTTACCGATAGTAAATACTTTTTTCTTTAGTTTGGGGTAAATTTTCTGTTTGTCTTTAATTTTAAATTCCTTTATAGTGGTCTAGTAAAAGTCAGTGTCATCAATTATTCTGACATTTGCAGCATACAGTTGACCTTCATTTCAACTCCCAAGACTATATTTTCATTTAAAAAACAATTTCTTGTGAGTTTTCTAAATTTTTAAAATTCTGTTTCATCAAGACCTTTGAATTTTTTTCTTTAGACACTTTCACCAACCCTCAGAAATCTTTGTGCCTGACTATTGTGTTATCATTGTTCACTGTACTATTAAAGTTGGAATAGATGCTACACTATCTCATTATGACATAATGCAAATTGGCAAATTATTCATTTCTAATTGTTTTTAACACCAATAAGCTGTAAAAATTAAAGAACCCCCAAAATTGGTTGTAGTTTGAAAATGATTCTAATGGTAACACAGGCTGACAAGCATGACGTTATATTCTTCAACCAACAAGGAGATTCCCAAAATACTATTAGCCAGATTTCTGACAGTGTGTGCTACATTCCTAAAAGATTGGGAAGTCTGGACAGGTGGAAGACAAATTAAGAAGCAGCTGGCCTCAAAAACTCAAATACAGAACGATATTTAAAATGAATTAAAATTTTAAACTAAAGCAATTCAGAGAAAACCAGATTCAAGACCTGAAAAATCAACACTAATTTGATCCATCTATGTAACTTATTAGCAAATCACTTTTTAAAAAGATCTTGAGGGTTTTTTTTTTAGATTCATAAAAAAATGATAAATTGTGTTTTCAAGTTTGTTACCTGTAAACACACCTGGTCCATCTTTTACTGGGCATCTTTTGATCCATGAACCGAATTAACAATCATTTTTTAGTTATTTATATGGTGGTTTTAAAGCACAAGGTGAACCAAAGTGCTGTGTTATACAATTTAGCAATGAAATAAAACATATAAATGAAAGGTTAATGAGAAAAGTTTAAATAAATAATTTAGGTAAATTATAAATCTGTTGAAAAACACGATTTTTAATCTTGATATTAAAAGCTTTTTATTGGAGCATTCAAACCAAAACAAGAATTTGACTCCACATGAGAGAAGCCGGACAGCTAAAGCCTCTAGTGCTCATTATGAACTTTAAAATGCTGTTAACAAGTAAACCTTTACTCAGAGGATGGAAATCTCAGCTAGCGATTAGAAATAAGATTTTTTTTTAGTAGTATGGAGCTTGGCTATTAAAGGTTTTATATTTAACAAAGGTGGATTTGAGTGCAATTCTAAAATGTACAGGAAGCTAACATTGGATAAATCCTTCATTATTCTGACTGCGGTGTTTTGAACCCATTATAGTGTGCTGATGGAACTAATTTGACGTCTAGGTAAAATAGCCTTTTGGTTGTCCCACCTTGATGAGAAAGGCATGGGTCATTATTTGAAAACCCATCAAACCATTCCTTAAAAACAGGTCAGCTGTTAGGGCTGAACAAGCAAGCAAAACACCTTTTAAGGACCTTCAGGCTGGAGATTGGTTACTTAACTTTAGAATTAGAAGTCAACCTGATAAAATGAGGGGAATACGTGATGATGGAAACATGACGTGGTGTAAAATCAAATGACATCTTTGTTGAGACCAAACTGGTTTGCAGATACAGTTTTTAATGTATCACAACAATGAGCAACAAACATACTTGATGAACTATTTCCAGAAGTTGTTCAAATACCATCTACAATAAACGTCATTTCAACTATGACAACAGGTCTGTGACAAAATAAAAAAAAGTTTCAAAACCATGTTATTACCGTGATACGGTACAGTTGAGACCTCAAACAGTACAGTAACAAAAACTAATGCGACTACTCTCTATATATAAAACATCAATAACATTTTTGGTTTAGTTTATTTAAAGTTTTAGCCATAGGGGCTTCTTCTTATTAAAACCTCAGGGTGCATTTCCTATGTAACCCAGATGTTGTAGAGTACATATTGTGTAGGATATGATTGCGCCATGAAAATCCCTTTGACATCCAGAAGAGCAATTCCAATTTCAACCTTTTGAAGGCTGTCCCGATAAACATGACACAATCCATCCGTTTTCTTTAAAAAAAAAAAAGTTATTTTTTTTTTCTTTTTGGCTGCTGTGCAGTTGCAATATATATGTACAGTTATATTGTTGGACCATCCTTTTAGTTGGTTTCATAGCTTTTACCAGTCCGTAGTGTGGGAAGTGTCCTGTCTGCTGCTAGCATCTTAGCACATGATGCTAGCTGACAGTTCAGTCTTTTAATGCTGAGCCACAAAGTGGGGAAAGGCAAAAAGCCAGAGTTGTGAAAGCCTTTGGAATCAGGACAGTCGCTTACATTTGTACAATGGCAGAATTGCACCTTGGGAGGCCAGGATGTCTCACATGAAACACAATCAAAAAGTGTCTTCAGGAATAAAGTAAATGTAAAATACTAAAAATCTAAATAATGACATTTAAAAAGCTCACACAGTAAATTAAAAACAGATGTTTTGCTTAAAACTTAAAAAAACACCTTTACAATTATAAAACATAAAAGGAAATGTCAATTGATTTTATTGTTTGAAACAATAACTAAGCATGATTTGATTTAACCTGTCAAACAGTTGCATTACATGCTACTTGCTCATTTCAGAATAGGAAATACCAAAAGCAATACATTTTTGCATTTCTTCATATTAATAAATTTGTACCATGCACAGCCAACTACGAATATGTACAACAGCTCAGCTTTCTTTGTTCACAAGCCTTTTTCTTTCATACAAATAGCCTTCTGTTACTTTGGAATGAATCACACTGGTTACCAAACTAGAAAGTGATTTGTAAAAATTGAACACCCTTTTAAAAGCTTTCACATTCTTAGTTCCACGAAAAACAAAAAAACAAAAAAAAGCTAAAGCAATCAATGGTTCAGTATTTCGTCTGGTTGAAAGTTGAGAGAATTCATGGTAAGCAAATTAACATTACACAGTAGCAGCAAATGTTGTAAGGTAATACTCTGCAATGAAATCATTGAAACCATTAGATGTGGGAAAATTGCAATGTTGAATTTAACTGTAGAAAATCAGAAGTGCCCAGAAAATTATTGAGAAGATGTTAACCCATGCACTAAATGGCTGCGTTTAGGTTTAACACTGTTTTAAATCCTGCAAGTACATAAAAAAAATGTTAATATTAATTTAATATTAAAACACAAATGCTGTTATCCCCCTCTTAAAGCAGCAAATTTGCCAACGCATAACAAATTAATATATCTTTTTTTTTCTTAACATTGTGACCAACTTGTACCTTAACAGTTTCAAGTATACAGTACTGCTTTCTTTGATGCACCAATTGTTAAATAGGTCTCTGGATTGTTAGGCATTAATCCTGTAACAAGTATGGACCAATATGCTGCTGCAACAGACACAAATAATAATTAAAACACATACATACTTACATACATACATACAAACAGAAAACTATTAAATTAACAAATGGCCTACTCAAATAATAATAAAAAGACAAATAAAAACAAATTAAGTGCACTATAGTTCAGACACAAGCAGGTACCGTAACAGTACAGCAATTCACAAATGAAAAATGTTATATTCACATAATCCGAGAGTCTATCAAAACTAGAGTTATTACCTCTTCAGAAAAGGGTGTGAGTAGAGGTAAAAGTGAGAAGGTAAGAGTTGGCACAGATTAGTATATACTACAAGAAAAATAAGGGGTGGGAAATAGATACAGCTTGTTGTAATACAAACTGGCAAACACAGGGGCATCATACACATTAACTTCACCATTCTAAATTCCCTCAGTGGCAAAACCATACTGTCTTTGTAGGGCAAAACTAAAAGGATATGCACATTGTCCATTGTAACAGTAATATTGTCTCTTGGTACTCTATACACATCAAGGAAATGCGTCCGATAAAGCTTGACATGTTTTGGTTATAAGCCAAGTGTACCCAGGCTTGGTGCTGCTTTAACAAATGAGAAATGTTATGTTCTGACCTGAGAATTTAAAGCTACTGAATTACACCTATCTAAACTAAGAGAGATTCTCTTTGAGGGTTCTGGATCGTCATCCCATACAGTACATGCTAGCATTTGGAAAACAATCCAGCTGAGGTGCAATTTGCTATCGTGAGAGTTTTTGGCTTGAAACAAGCTCCCAAAGGGAGCCTGTGAGATTTTTTCCTACTCCATGTTTTTGTATACAATATAAGCTCAGTCAAGCATCTGCAACAGTTCTGTCCATAACAAAAATCAATCAATATCTTGCCAGCATATCAATATGGGAAAAACAATCCTGAGTCAATCATTTGGTACTGTAATTTTTTTTGGGTTAAGAGAAACTTTGGAACTGCAGTTTAAAAAGTCTTATTTTTTTCTTTAAGCAAGGGATCCTTTTGTCACACCTACACACTGAACATATCCATTCTGATACTATTGAAGCTTGCGTCTAGGCCAGAGGCAGTCTTAGCCTTGACTTCCAATGCGTTATCTAAGTCATCCAGCTTCTGGCTTAGCTCATTGTCAGACTCATCTGAACAACTCTCGGTGGGTAGTGAGGTTGGAACCCCTGAGGTGCTGCAGGAAGTTGAGGTAACCGTTGAGGGTGAGGAGAGGGGAGGAGGGGGAGAAGCAGACGGGGAAGAGGAAGCAGCTTTCCGGGCTGTGGTGGCCTGGAATAGGACATTTGGCCAGGACTTCATGGACAAGCGAGAGAGATGAGGAAAGGTGTTATTAGAAGAAGCTGCAGACTGCGAGGTAGATGTGGTGTTAGGAGTAGGGGAGCAAACAGAGTGAGGTAATAATCTAGTATGCTCTTTGGCATTTCTCATTGCTTGTTTGATTGTTTTCTCTTTGTGCAAGCTCGACTGAAGGTGTTGGCCAAGTGCTTCATTCCCATTAACAACCACATTGCAGGCAACACAAGTGTAGTTGCTCACTGCCTTTCGAAGCACTGTTTCTTGCGGGTCAGTAAAAGGATGTCCGAAGTAACAGAAGGACTTCTGATGACGTACCACTGAATCTTGGTCAGCAAAAATCATCTGGCACTTCCTGCATATAAACTCATGCTTGACGGATGGTACAATAAAAGCATCTGGAAAATCCATGGTACTTTTGGTTTCTGTTTTCGGTTCTTCTTTTGTGCTTTCTGTTGAAGAGCCTTGGTTTTTATCATCCTTAGCTTCCTTAGCTTCTTTTGGTTTGAAGGAGTTGGTTGTAGTGCTCTGTATGCTTTGAGGTGTCTTCACGGGGGTTGGTCTCTGCTGCTGCTGCTGTTCAAGTTGCTTCTGCTGCTGCTCGAGTTGTTTCTGCTGCTGCTGTTGTTGCTTCTGCAGTGAATCCTGGAGGGATTGGTGGTACTGCTGGTACTGTTGCAGGAGAGCAGTTGGGGAGAGACCAGCGGCCATAGCAGCTTGTGGGACTGCTGCTGGGCCATACGGAAACAGGCTCTCCATTCCGCACAGTGGTGGAAAATAGCCCCCTGTCTGAACCCCTCTGGGAAGCTGTGGAGAAAAGCAATTGGGAAATCCAGGGAGAAAGTAGGGCAAGAACTGTCCCCCCAGTAAAGCGCTGGGATCGCCTGCAGCAAGAACGTTCTGCAGTGCTTGAAGCTGTGATGCATCCAGAGAAGTCTCACTTCCTGATTTTCCTGCAGCCTGACACTGTTTCTCCCTTGTTTTGGCCATGCTGGGGGTGTCAGGGCGTGAGCTGCTCTCATTCTCTCTGTCCTTCACCTTCATCTGAGGTTGCTTGTCCCTTGGTTTCTTGATGTTGTCTCTCTCTGAGTCTTTGCCGTGCTGCTCTGTATGGTTTACTGTTGTCAAAGGTGTGGAAGGAACAGGAGGAGGAGGAGGTGGAGGAGGAGGAGGAGGAGTCTGCAGAAGAGTCTTGGTTGGGGTAGTGCTGAGAGACATGGCAGGAGAAGGGGTGGCTGGTGTAGGGAACCCAAGCATGCCAGCACCGGGAGACGCTAAAGCTGAAATACAGTGGTATATAAATATGGAAATATTCAATATTTAAATATTCAACCCCAAATCACTTTGGAAATGTATTTAAGATAAATAAGCTGTCACTGGCTGAGTCATTAAGATTTTGTTATGGATCAAAACTGTCCCATGCGCTTAATGATAAATTCAATTTCTCAATATATTAAAATATAAATATAACAAACCTAAAACACAAGGGGAAACAAAGTAAAACAAAACACATTTCATGGATAATTTGCAAATAATAATAATAATGATAACAAAATTAGCAGTTTAAATTTTGAGGCTAATTTATACATGCACTTACTACCATGATTCTTTAAAATCCTTAAAATAGTTTTACAAAATTAGACTTTTGAAAAAACAGCACTGTAGTACAGAATAAACAGTAATATAGTAGAATAAAACAGTGCAGGATAAAGTTCAGTTCATAAAGCTTCTAGTCAGTTTTTTCACTGTTTGTCATACTAACTCACCAGGTGTGTTGGGTGGAAAAACAGGAAGCGATGATGGCCCATTTACTCCAGGAAGTAACACTGGTGGAAGGCCAGATAACCCTGGATAGCCTGAAGGTAGGCTGAGGCCGTGAAGTGCACTATTGTTATCCACTGAAGTCTGTTGCTGGCTAGGCAGACTGATACCCTCACCAGCTTTTTTCATTCTGTCTAGCTCTTGCTGGGCCATCAGCTGACGAACAGTGGTTGGTGCTAGGTAGTCCTTTTCTCTGTCCACCTGGTTTCCCAGGGTTTCCTGCACTTTGGCGATGTGCTGCTTAGAGAAGATGTGATCTCTCACAGACATCCGAGCAGTGTACTTTACACCACAGAGTGTACACTCAGATCTGGGTCCCTCCGGCGAACCTTGACTTATCATGAATGGCTTTCCAATGTTAATCTTAAATTTCTTTTCTTTAGCACGGGCATTCTGGAACCATACTTGTACAACACGTTTGGGAAGTCCAATCTCATTGCCCAGCATCTCGCACTCTTGCATTGTAGGAGTGCGATAGTCACTAAAACAGGCTTTGAGTACTTTAAGTTGCAGGTTACTCATCTGGGTCCTGAAACGTTTGTGGCCTGGTCGTTCCCCGGAGTTGTTGCCTTTCCCAGATTTGCTAAAAGGGTTGCCTGTCCCAAAGGGACTGGGAGAGCTGGGATCGGCAAGGCTTGATGATTCACTCCTGTCGTTGTTTTCATCCATATCATCATCTCTTGAACTAAAGTACAAGTCACAGTCTTTTCCAGAGAAACTGAGGGCAGGACTCACCATGCTGAACTGGAACCTTTCATTACCAGCATCAGAATTTGGCATCAGGCCTTTTCTGTTTTCACTAAGCCTGTCTCCTCCATTGGCAGTTAGGCTCTCAACCTCATTGTTATTACACTCATCTCCGGTTGTAGCGTCACTAATGGCTGTGTTAATTGATGATGTTTCATCAAAGTCCATCTTACTGAGGTCATAAGATGAAGCTTCTGCTGAATTATTAGTAGGCCCTTCAGATTCATCACAGTTTTCAGCTTTTAAGGATGAAGGGCTTAAGAAGTTTTTTACTTGTGCCTCAGATGGTTTGACTGGAGTCGAGGATGCAGCAGGCAGGTCATACTCATTTGGCTCAGTCTTAGTAGGCAGCTGTGGGTAATCAAAAAAATTATATTTATTTGGGCTTTCGCCTCTGTCATTGTCTTGATTCATCATTGGACTTGGTGGTAAGCTAAAGCCTGCCTGTTTAGCCTCATGCCAGTGTCTTGATCGTATGTGGCTATCTAAAGCAGATTTGGCCTTGAACAGTGCTCTGCAAAAAGGACATTTCTTGTGGGACTGGGAGGGTCCTATAGCCCTAAACTGCCCCTTTCTCTCTCTTGCACGTGTGTTTTGGAACCAGACTTGCACTACTCTCTTTTTCAGACCAACTTCTCGCGCAATGTGGTCCAGCATCTTCCTTGTTGGGTTTGAGTCAAGAAGATATTTGTCGTATAGGATCTCTAATTGCTCTGGTGTGATGGTGGTTCTTAGACGTTTATCTCTGTGCTGCTCTTCACTGCTGTTTCCACCATCCTTATCATTAACATTTTCCTCCTTGTCATCAAGTTTTCTCTTCATTGCTCCAGAGCTTGCAGCTGATGCCATACTGGAGCTACTCTGAGAGGGAATTTGCGAGAGCCCGCCAGATAACAACTGACTAGCCATGAGGGGATTGTTCGGGTCAAATATCATATATGGCATATCAATGGGTCTTTCGAGAAACTGGGAATGAAGAAATTGGTTTTGGGCAGCCAAGAAATGCATGTGCTGGTGCTCCTGCCACAGCTCTACAGTAGGGAAAGCAATCTTACACTGATCACACTGGTATTGAAGCATTTGGTGTGGCAGACTGTTGGTGAGTGAGGAAAGTGCCAGGGAAAGTGGACTTGAGGGCACTGTAGCTGCCTGAGGCTGGGAATGTGGTCTGGACAGTTGTGGTTGAGGAACTTTCTGAGGAGGTGGCTGAGGTGTACAGGCCTTAGAAGGTCTGGGTTCTGGTAGTGACTTAATTACTGGTGAGGGGGCAGTCTCAGCTTGTTTTAGTTCTGTTTCAGTAGCAAAATCTGGCTTAGGGGAGGTTTTCCCCATAGCACGGGGAGAGGCCATCACAGGGGAGCTTGAACCAGAGCTGGTGGCAGTCCCTGCTTGTGAATGCTTTGATAACTCTAAAGGTATGTGGATACCCTTGAATGAAACATGGTCAGGGATATCGGTGTATTCCTCACAGATGCTCTCCTCATTCTCCTCATCTTCATCCTTATAGCACAGTTTTTTCTGGTGAGTGATAAGGTCAAAGATTCGTGGAAACACAATGTTGCACTTTTTGCACTGGTACTGCATGTTGCTGGTTCTGATGTATCGTTCATTGGTTAGCTCCTTTTTCTCACTGTCTTTAGAATCTGCTTGGTTCTCATAGCTCTTGCGAGCTTTCTGGCGGGCATTTTGGAACCACACCACAATAACTCGTGTTGGCAAGTTGAGTACAGTTGAGAGCTGCTCAATCTCATCATCCTTTGGATAGGCATTAGTGTCAAAGAAATCTTGAAGTACTCTCAATTGGTAATCAGTGAATCTGGTCCTGGAGGACCTCTTGTTCATTGCTGACTCAGTTCTATAGTACTCGTGTGCACTGACCTGGGGTTCCATTCTTATATCTTCCAATGTTGTAATGGGAGGAATGTTGAAATTGTAAGGTGAGTCTTTACTCCTCTGTCTTTCTTTGAACAGGGTGTTACGGAACCAGTGCTTTATGACTTTTTGGGGCAGACCAGACTTCTCTGACATCTCTTGAATTTGCTCTTCATTGGGGGAATTATTGATATCAAAGTTTGCACGGAGAATTTTAAGCTGTTCATCAGTTATACGGGTGCGTGGACGCTTAAACTGGGACTGGCGGAGGAAATTTGGATCAAGACCCAACTGCTGCTGGCAGAGTTGTGTAAGGTCTGTAGAGAGTGAGTCCATAGAGGGTAGTTGCAAGGCCAGTTGAGGGGGAAGGCCGGGGTGCTGGACAGACTGCATCATTAAAGGTGGGAAAAGTGGCAGATCTAAAGGAACAGGGAGCTGGACTTGGGGTGGTGCAGGTGGGGCAGAAGGGGGTGGAGGAGGCGGTGGTGGCTGGGGCTGCTGGGTTTGGAGGGTGGGCGTATGTGCAGTTTGATGGGGAACAGACACTGGTGATGGTACTGGTGTTTGAGGCTTGGTTATTGATGTAGAAGGGGGTTGAGGAGTTGGTACTGGAGCTGGAGCAGTAGGAGGTGGTGGAGGAGGTGGTGGTGGTGGAGGTGGAGGAGTCTCAGGTGATGTGGGGTTTATTGGATAGAGTTTGTCATAGGCCTCTCTGTACTGCTGGGCAAACTTTTCAAGCTCTACATATGGAAAGAAGTGGCTGTGCACATGTTCCTGATGGCTTTTGAGAATCAGCATATTAGAGAATAGCTTTCCACACATCCCACACTCAAGCTTATCAGTGTTCATCTCCACATGTTCAATTCCTTCTTTATTTTTCTTTTGATTTTTCTGTCTGTTTTCATTGTACTGGATGACCAGCTCAAATCCGAAGTTCTCCAATAAAGCTTTGGCTGCGTTACCCCTTGCTCCTGACACGATACGTGGAGGGGGAATCAACGGCTCTGAGAATTTTGACTTTTTATTGTCTTTGTTATCTTTTACACCATCACTCATTGCATCTCCTACACCTTCCATCTTTGTTCTGTTTTCTTGTTTTTCTAAATGGTCTTCTGCCTCCATTGACATCTGGATTTCTGAAACAGACACAGGGTTAGACTCTAATTTGGATTTGTGGTTCTGCAGTTGCTGGTTTTTCTGTTGTTGAATTTGTGGCTGTATATGAGAGGCTTGATTCTGTTGTTGCTGAGCCTGTTGCTGGGCTTGAGCCTGCTGTAACTGGTGCTGCTGTTGCATCTGCTGTTTTAGGTCCTCTAAGAATGATCCTGTGAGGCCAGGCATCCCAAAAGCCGCTGCTGAGTGTAGTGCAAGTTCTGGATTTATATTGAACTCTGCTCCTGGTATGTAAAAGGGGAAGAGGAATTGAGGCTGCTGAAATTGGAGCAGTGCTTCAGGGGTCATTGGGAAATGTGGGAAGAAAGCTGGGTTGAGAAACTGAGGCTGGAAGAACGCAGCCTGTTGCTGGAGCTCATGTTGAAGCTGCAGCTGCAGCTGGCTAGAAGATTGGGCTGACTGGTGATTGCTTGCCTGTGCTGAAACATGGTCAGTAGTTGCTGTCTGTTTTGTGATGTTGCTGTTGCTGGGTTCTTTGGGTTCTACATTGTTTTCTTTATTAGAAGATGGTGTGCCACTTCTAGCAGTGTCTGAGATGCTAGTATTTCCTTGTGCACTTGGGCCTGGACTTTTTGCAGGTGATGGACCACTACTGCCAGTGATACTGCTGCTGCTAACGTCTGTTTTGGCTGTTCTGGCTTTGGTCTGGTGGAGGACTGACCTCATGTGAATTTCAAGTGTTGAGCTTTGGCTATAGGCAACATTACAAATATTGCATTTAAATGGTTTGTTGTCAATGCTGTTGGTTGTCTCCTGTGGAACTGGGCTTGATGCCTCTTGAAGGACCTTCTTCAATTTATGTAAATGGGAAACTGAATTATAGTGTACCAGTAGAATGTTCTTCTGGGTAAAGGACTCTTTACACACTGTACACTTGTAAGGCCGAGAGGGATCCAAAAATTTCTCCATTGTGAAGTTTGGCCCTTTTCTAAATGGTAAGGTCCGTTTTGGTTCTGCTCCCATGTCATCTAGTAGAGAGCTACTGTCACTTCCTGTAGGACTGGGTCTCTCCTCTTGGTCCATTTCATCATCTTTGTCCAAGTCATGTTCAAAGCCCTGAGCTTCTTCTAAGGCCCTGGCCTCACTCTCAGTGATATCTCCATTCAGTGGCAGGTTTCCAATTAGTTGCTGCACCTCAGCCTCTGTAAGTTCAGGATGTCCATTTTCCAAATGTTTTCTGAGGGCTAGGAATGTCCTAAAGCTACGTTGGCAAAGGCTGCACATAGTGGCTGCTCTGATAGCATGGTACTGAGAATGTATCTGAAGCTTCTGCATCGTCTTAAAGGCCAGGCTGCAGTGGTTGCAGCGATATTTGTAGACGTGACGATCAGACACAGAGAGTTGCTGTTGTTGCTGTTGGAGTTTTTGGAGCTCATTGAGATGGTCCTGCAGGTTATCAGGTGATTTGCTATCCTGCCCTAGCCCAGTGGTTCTCTTCCAGTCTGGGGCTTCAGAGTCCTCCTTTGGGGGCTTGAGTTCTTCACCTTGCTGATCTAATTCATTCTTGTCTTGACTGGACAGCTCATCCTTTGAAATGTTTCCTACAAGAAGAAGAAAAAAAAAGAGTTCACCATACCATTCATACTTCCTGCTAAATAATTATTCCTATTTTGGTTGATAAACAGATTATGCAGTTATCAGTTACAACATATCATAAATGAGGTTAAAATACATCAAACACAATGCTTGCTCACCTTGAAAATTTCCTGCTCCATCAGTAAGAGAGATGGGGGAATCCATCAAAGACGGCGCTTTCCCCTGCCCAGTCTGGGGATGCATTACACTATTTGTAGAGGCTGTTTCAGGTCCAACAACCTATAAAGACAAAGAAAATATCATAAGTATTGCATAAAAGTTTAATAGTATAGATATCATATTCAGAAAAATTCCCACCGTTAGAATCAGCTTCTCCACACAGTCAGGGGCCACACTGTGAAGGTGCGTGAGATGCAGCTGCAAATGAATTTTGTTGCTTAGGACGTCCTGGCATAACGGGCAACGAATCACTGGCTGCATGGAATGCTGGGACATCACATGGATCTGCATACGGTTGGCATCTTTACTGCTGTAGTTGCAATAAGGACATTGCTGAACCTGAAAAACAAAAAAAGTATATTCTGTCTAGGTGGAAGTTCTGCATCACATGTCAGACACTGCTCTTCATCGAGACATTCACTAACCACGTCCAGAGGCTAAATTAAGTAAAAACTTGAATCTTTCTTGTTCACTCACTTCATATGCTAACACGCTCACCTCTCCCCACATATTTAGAAACCCACAACAACAAGCAAAATGTAGATCAACTATTTTTTATGTAATTCACTTAAATCTCTCAAGTCATGCAATTTTATTAGTAGAAAACATGATTGGCCGGAATTTCTAATCAGGAGATTAAAGATGATAAAGGTGTGTACCCTCCCAAGCTAAGTCTTGCCCTCATTACATGGAGTACTCTGTGCATAGCAGACTCTCTACCACCTGTTTTAATAGAATCCATTTCTGAAATGACTAAGTCCTCCCTCCTTTCAGGGCCCAGAACCAGACGAGCTAATACTTCATAATCTAATTTAAAAACACATATAATTTAAAGAGATGCAAAAAAGGGGAAAAGAAGCAGGGAGGGAGGCCTAAGGCTAGTGCTGGTATTCCACTTAAGAACACAAAGGCTGGCTTTCGTGCTTGATGTTAAAAAGCTCTGTCAGAGAGGCAACGGTGGGATGTGTTTAACCCTTTAAATGAAAGCTGGCGCCAGCAACTTCTAAATGCTTGGCTTAGCATTTTTGCTTCTTAGAGTTAAGCATCTTCCCATTAGCTCATCCCACAGTGACAGTGAAGGTTAGATTTCATTAGTGCTCATAAACCTGCCTCATTAGATATTAGCTTACTGTATGTGCAATGACAAACTCCACCAGGTAGTTGATATACAGAGAGATAAAGTTTCACTCCAAACAGAAATACACAAAACCCCAAAACGGAGACCGGATTTGGCTGGGTGGTAAATATATGCCCATGGTCAAGCTGTACACACTGCTACCACTTTGAGGAGAAGCTAGAATAAACAATCTTTAAGTTGCTTGGAAACACACCATGATAACTGGCAGCTTTCTATTGATTTTCTACAAACTCTTACCTGGTCATTGCCAGAGGTTTTCCCCTCAGCAGACTTTGGCCTTTTGGGTGGACTTTCAATTTGTCGTTCCGACAGGAGGGAATGTTTGACTGTAGCGTTTGACCCAGTTACCTCTTTGGACATGGCACCCCCTCCTAAGAGAGAAAAGATGTAAATCATTAAAATTGTATCACATATGTGGAATCTAAGGGGGGATCATTTTGTTATTACACATACGGCTTTACATTAATAATTCAAACAAATCAAAAGTGCAAAATGTAAAAACAATATCAATGGTTTCATGGCTGTTCTCAAATTGATCATTTTGAAATGTGGACTGGTTGGATTGGGGTGTCAGCTGTGCTAAATTTAAACAAACAAAACAGACAAATCTGAGCAAATACATTGAAAACGTGGCATTTTGAGGCTGTTTTACATCAGAAAGAGATGAAATGAATTTTGATTTACAAATATTACAGCAAATACCATAAATGAGTACACCAAATTAACATTCAGTAGGGCAGAGGTGATGATTCTGAAAATGATTCGACTCTAAGACAACATTAGCATGGATACAAGCGTGAACTGTATAATTCATATTCATATACAGTGACGTGGTTCTGCCCTGAGGACATGTAAAATGGGAAAAACTCAGGCAGGCTCATTATCACAGCACGACATACATTAAATGTTATGGTAATATTATACACTTCATTAGTTCATATACATTTGCCCGCCTGCTTCAACAACTCTTGTGTCTGTGTAAGATGCTAAATTTTCAGGGCTTGGTCACGGCTGGTGGTACAGTAGCAGTGTGTGTCTATTTATATGTTTGCTTGCAAGTGTGTGTGTGTGTGTGTGTGTGTGTGAGACATTAACAGCAGGGCTCAATGTGGAGAGATCAGCCTCTGGTTGTATTTAGTAAATGCTGCAGCCACTGATAAATCTTTCATTAGCCTCATCCTAAGATACAAGCCGTGCAGGCCCGGCTATACTCTGCCACTGCAATTTACCCACTCTGCTCAACACAAAGACACAGCAACAGCAACTCTCCCTCCCTCTTCTTCCTCCCTCTCTCCCTAAGCCATCACCTCCCCCCCCCCCTCTCTCTCTCTCTTTTGCGTCCCCTCCCTCGTCTGGTCACTCAAGGCAATATGTGAGCCTCACTCTTGCGAATCAACGCTTCACGCTAGATGCACAAATGGAAAAAAAGGGAAATCAAAGCACTGATACATGGAGAGGGGGGTTGAAAAAAGAAAAAAAACATTTTGTATTTCATATTATTCTGTGGCTCGTGTTTGTATTGGACGCATATCAATTCCTCCGGCCCGTTCATGCATTTTAATTCTGTTGCATTAAGTAGGCGTTCCACTTATTTTATTTGTAATCCCCTATATCTGGAGCCTGAAATATTGGCCTGTCAAGGAAAGTGACAAGAGAGAGGGAGGGAGGGAGGGAAGAAAGAAAGAAAGAGACGGGGGAGAAAAAAAACACAAGGGCACAATGTGAATTTCCAAGAACATCCGAGAATTGCACTGCAGCTCAGAAGAGCGAGGTAATTTTGTCTTCCACTGACTGTGATAGCCCCTGCAGGGCTTGCATGTGTGTGTATCTATGTGCAAATATGTGTGTGTGCATATATATATTTATATATATGCCTCATGTCAGGACTCTGACACTCTATTGGTCAGACTGGTCCAGGCTGGAAGCACCCGTCACATCACCTGACCTTACCAAAGCCTGCATCCCGCCTCTCGTATTTATCATAACCATTTCTAATTTCAACTTTCAATTTTTGCCTCCGTCTTCCAGTCAATTTGCAACTAAATTACATCCCTGAGAAAGGAGATGAGGCGATTGTCGGACAAGAGCCTGCACACACATTTACAATACAGCGGGGGTAAGGGCCTGCACATCAGCATTGATTACTGTCACGCCAAATGTAAATGTATGTCTGTGTAATGTGTGGTGTTGTTGTGGATGTGCAACATGAAGATCTGTCCTTCTGCTTTCTATGTGTCTTTGAACTAACACTTTTATCAACATTTATAAAGCTCAAATGAAGAAAAACAGCTGGTCAACCCTGAATGTTGAGGGCGGTTTTCTCTCTGGTCTCTTAGAAGCCTGACAGTTACTAACAGTTGTTTTGAGGCGTGGGATTTACGTTCAAATTGTAGAAAATATTTCAAGGACACAATTATGGAAAAACAAACAAATGTAATGGAACACACAAGCTTAAAAACAAAGTTTAACTATTTGACTCTTTTCCCTTCAAAGTGCACGAATGGCTAAAACGTTCCCAGAGAAATGTTTGGTGAAAGTGTAAAGAATCAGGATACTCTTCCATTTTCCTTTGTCTTCCAAGTCTGCAACCCTCATTTAATGACTGTCCTGTTCCCCCCTGCTTCCTCTTCATAGTCTACCCCCTCCTTCCCTCACCAAATAAAGTGGAGGGGTTAGAAAAAAACATGAAACTGCCCCCCCTTCCAGTCCTCACCATCTCCCTTGAAACTCTACCAATGGCAAATGTCTGCACAGAGCAGGACCTTGCTTGATTAGATAAATCAAAAGGTGATTTATGACACTCAAACCCTTTTGCATTGCAGAGGGAGAGGGGAACACACACCACCCATCTTTATTTGCAACTGTCAGTGGCGTTTACAGAGATGCACGCTTGTACTTATGCAAAGGGGGCGTTCAAATCAAGGGAATCACAGGACAATGGACCAAAACGAGGAAAACGAAGTCAAAAAATAGAGTGAAGTGTAAGAAAAAGATAAAGAATGTTTAGGAAATTCACAGCCAGAGTGTATTTTGCTCTTTAATTGATCTGAGAAAAGCAGGGGGAATCTGATTCAATCAAATAAAATTTTTACATGAGAAAGTATATTATTGATTTCTCACATCATTTCAACAACGCCTTTACATAAAATCAACATCATTTTCATCAAGGAAGTGTCTCCTTTGAGAATGATTTCAATATTATAAGTCTATTTTTGTATATTATTTTAACAAGCAGCAAATTCTTTTCATGCAATGAAAATACAAAAAGCTCACAAACATATAGGGGGGCTGGGTGTCTTGGATTTAGTATTCAATTTAGTTGTTCTGATCCCTGGCAGACTGGCTAGCGTTACGGAGCAGTAAATCTAGGAGGGGAGAGCCGGCCAAAGCGGGCCAGGGAGAGCCGACCAGCATGATTTACTGGCCTACTGCTCTGGGGTTACGCATTAGGCTGACCTCCGGTCACCTGATAACATTACAGCAACACACTCTGAACCTCGAACTCCCACTGAAGCACTCAGCAGGCCCAGATCTCTAGCCGGAGGGAAGTACACAAAGAGATAGACTTGGAAGGCGCAAAACGGAGAGAGGCACAGTCAGATGGAGAGAAAGGAAATGGGAAAGAAAGGCAATTAAATAGCAGCTGTCTTCTGTAGTTTTTTAAGAATTTATTTTTATTTTTTTAATAACTAGCCTTCCTCTTCCATCTCCACCTAGTGCTCTAATGAGAGATAAATATGAGCACGGCCTTGTCACATTTGACAAATTGTCGGAGACATTCAACAAGCTGTCATTACACAGAAAACACACATGCACAAAGGGACTGCTGCAGGCTTGTAATTAAACATGCTAATATCTTTAATGCATTTTAATCTCATCTTAGAAAGATGGGGAAAAAAACACATCACTGCTCTCAAAGTTTGTCAAATTTGCAAGATGAATGCACATACAAATCAGAATATTACAGAGCTAATATGGAATACTTAGCATTGGATTTTGGTTGCAATCCAACCTGAACAATGCAAAACTGTCCACAACATAATGCATAACATCTGACTGCAGGAATAATGAGTAATTTCTTTCCTAAATTAAAGCAGGTAGAGACGTCTAATTTCCTTACGCTATCTGACAGGCTCATTTCTATGCTGGAGCCTTTGTTTAGTTGGTTATTTATAAGGAGTGGGCCCCTGAGCTATGGTGGCGACATGTGCCATCCACACACACACACACACACACACACTGAAGAAAGCTATCTGGAAGTAATCCAGATCAGGGACATTTGCATGAAAAATGTAACATGGATTATAATTAATCTAAAGTGACATTGGATTAAAAAAGACAATGTAAATAAAGCAAACAAAACAGCTCTTTCTCCTTTGTTTTTTTTTCCTTTTAGCCACTCCACCTTCCTCTGTCTCCCCCCTATCCCCCTCCATGTCTCTCCCCCTCTTTGTTTAAACAATTTTGGTCTTGGAGATGAAGTGCACAAACACACTGCTCACTTGGTTGCAGTGTAATCCCTTTCCTGAAAATCTCCATATGGAAAAACACACACACACACGGACAGATCTGAACATTTTAAGCTGACCTGAGATTTGTGCTAGGGGGGTAAAAATGTTTACTTATAAAGAAAAAAATAAATAAATGCAAGATTCCAGAACAAGACGATGACACACCAGGATGATCTTTGCATTTTTTTTTTGGGGGGGGGGGGGATTTGACTTTTTTAAACTGTTTTTAATCCAAATGCAACATAAAACAAGCGTTCCAGACAAACTTGACCCCAAGGTGATTCTTACAAGCCGTTACTAAAAAATAAAAATAATAAAAAAATCGGCAGAGTTTTTGCTCTCATTCAACATGCAAGACCCCAGTACAAAAGCAAGCTTCAAAACAGGAGGACATCCTGTCACGTTTTGCATGTGTTCAGCGGTGCTAAATGACACCGGTGGTAAAATGCGGCGGTAAATGCATGAACGGTAGTTCCCCACCGGTCGGTCAGACGGGGCTGTCAGAAAGATAGAGCTGAAAGATAGATGACTAGCTAAACTAATAGGCCCTAGCCTCACTCAGCTCTCCTTCTGCCTCATTGAGCCTCACATTATGAAGCTAGGTATGGCATGCTAGCAGGAGAAAAGGTGAAGGGGGGAGCTTCAGCTGGATAAGATCTGGAAGGTGTGTATGTGTGTGTCAGGATGGGGGGAGTAAAAGAGGAGAGACATTAGTAACGGGAGGAAAAATGAGAACCCCTTGCAATGAGAGAAGAAAAAGAAGGTGTAGGGAAAAACCCCATGCAATATTCATTCCCGGTCATGGATTTCCATCTCATACATAAGACAACCAGATGAATTCTTATTTGGGCAAATCACATCTAACAAAGCCGCGGCTATCCCGACCACAGCCTCACAGCAGAGGCATTATGTGCTTCATACCTCTCCCAAAATAATAGAAACACCAAGCTATATTTTATTGTTCAGAGCCTTTCCTTGCTACAAACGTTTCCATTTGTGCAAACGGAAAGTTTCCTCTTTCCTTTCCCTATCTAGTGCGATTTTTCTACCAGAGATAATGCCTGTGATAGGGTCACAGATTGGACAACAATTAAGTTATGGATTGAAGCAGGGGGGGAAAGAATAGGAGAGAAAGCAAAATGCAGGAAGGTTGCTGGGAAAAAAACTAATTTAAGGGTTGCAGGGATGCAGTGCAATATTAGAAA
>SSNR01000210.1:551921-560102 GCA_006937965.1 Callopanchax toddi
AATAAAAATTATCTATGAAACTAAATAGTTTATCTAAACCTAAAAACACCAGTTCCTAACTGAACAGAAATATAATTTTACTATAAAACTATACCATTCATTTAATACAAATAGAAAAAATATAAATTTATTTGTAAATGTTAATAAAATTTAAATAAATTATTATTTGTCTCCAGATTAAAAATCAATATCCTTACAATTTCTGCAAGATCCATTTGATGCATAAAGACTGATGGACATATTTTTATTTGTCTCTAAGTGAAAAGTCTACAAAGTTAAAGTTGTTTAAATAAGGACAGTAAAGAGCCCAGAAAGTGGTCATAGCAGCAGTTATTATGAGCTCATAATACAAAAACACCTTTTCAACCAACCTCCAGGGGGCACTCTACCTGTAGCAAGAAAAAAACATGAGCAAAATTATGACAATGAAAAAAAGAGAGATGGAGAGGAAGGAGTGAGGGTGAAGAAGAAGAAAAAGAAAGGAAGGCTGATCATCTGGGCCTCATCAGCATTTTTCTTTTTTAAATTCCTTTCTCCTTCTAGTTGGTTATATCTGTAGTGTGTGTGTTTGTGTGTGTGTGCGTGCGTGTGTGTGTGTGTGTGTGTGTGTGCACACAGGGAATGCGTTTCCACGCTGAGGACATTCCCAGACGAGCTCTCTCCATACATCAGCTCAGCGTCTGCCCTCTGACTGACCCTGACACCGCACTTGTGTGCATGTGAGCGCACGCTTCCGTGTGTTTTATTTTGTGTGGATCAAGTCAGGAAGACTGCTTGAGTGTCATGTGGAAGTGTGTGTGTGTGTATGTGTTTTAAAGAAACAGGGGGACTCTTAAGCATCGACTTAAAAAAAAAAGGGGGGGAAGCATTGACTTAATCGCTACCAGAGGACAAAACAAAACTTTCACGGCCACCTTCCTCTGCCTCGGTGCATGTGCACACACACACATAGAGGGAGAGTAGCCAGGCTGTGGAGGGTGTGTGATTTTGGCAGCCTGGTGAGACTCCCTTTGATGTGGGTCAGTCGGAACATTAAAGCCGGCCGGTGGGCTTGAGCTAACCACAGACCCTGAGCTCGATTACCTTGCAGCCTATATTTAACTGTTAAAGAGGAAGAATAATCAACTGACTCTTGATCATAGCAACAGGCAAATCTTTTTAGGTTTAGATTCCACTAGATGTTGGATGTTAGTGTCCCCAAAAAGGGAGAAAAATGTTAATAAAAATAATAAAATTATGATCAGAAAACCTAATCTGATGAGTGACAATCTATTCACAACATGTAAACAAACTACAAGACAGAAAAAGATGCTCAAAAAGTGGAAAAAGGAGCAATGGACATAAGGGAGAGGGAGGCAATGAGGAATGTATTGAAAGTGTCAGCACTCTGTGTGTGTTTGTGTGTGTGTTGGTGTCCATGTGTGCCCTCTAGCTATATAATGACCTGCTCTGAGACCACTCACTCCCCCTCCCGTTTCCCCCTAAGGGCCCATAACCGCCATGCCGGGTCATTATGTGCCCGGTGGAGGACTCAGTCATACAGCGCACCGCTGCAGAGCGATGCCACGGCAGGAAACTGGACGCAGAGGCTCCAAAATGGCTGAATTCATTAGCCGGGCTCAGCCTCCACTAATTTGCTTCCTCAGGGCTCGGATGGTGCTCATTAAAGGGGTGAAGGCATAAAAAAAATTTCTTCCTCAACATTTTGTTTATCTTAAATCAGAGACGCCATGAAAGCGAAGCATCAAATGAAGCTGTAATTGCTCGCTAAGAAAATATCACAAGAAGAGAAAAGCCATAACAAATAGACTGAGAAAGTGTTCCTGTACAACTCAGACTGCAATATTAGAAATGTTTTATGTGCCTATAAATATTAATAAAGACTAGATGCTCTGTGTCCAGCGCATCTGTGGTAGTAATGCAGCCATAATGTTTTGAGCAGCACCCTTGACTGCCATGTCTCCTCAAGTTAGCCATGATCTTGACGCTGATTTCTTCCTACAACTCTGGTCATGTCCCCTGTGAGACTATTTGTGCGCGCGTGTGTGTATGTGTGTGTGAGAGGGAGGAGAAAAGGGGAGGCAAGGGGGCCCTGTGATGTCACATTCCTGCGCCGCGCGCGTGGCTCTAGTTTGGCCTCCAGGTTTTAAGGGGAACGCTTTGAAACATTACACCATCCCACACAGTCGCAGCCGTGCACAAACATACACACACAGTCAAGGGCCAGTGGTAATGCTGCCACAGTAATAACCTCACAGACTTACTGATCTCCCTCCCTCTTGTTCTCTCACCCTAAAATCTTTATTTACCCTGCTCCTTCTCCCTCTCTTTCTCCCCCCGTTTCCCCTCGTTCTCCCCGTACCTTTTCCCCCGAATTTCAGCGCATTTAACAAGCATTTAGATCTTAACCAGATGTTGTTAATGTAGCATGTCTAAAATACTAAACATCAACTCAGTGGAGAGGGTCTACAGCTCCTGCACAGAGCCTGGGAAAAACTCACTCACACTCACTCACTCACACACACACACACACACACACACACACACACACACACACACACACACACACCTAGATGAAACCACCCCCTCTATGCACATTTACTCCCACGCGGCTTTCACCGTATTTCACGCACAGAAAGTCCACAGCTCACATGCTAACATGTAAACACAGCAGCACGAGCACGTGTTTCCATCCACACGCTGAAAACCCACACATATACACACACTCAGCCATTTTTTAAAATTTAAAACGCATGAGAACTTATTACACCAGCATTAAAAAAAAAACCAAAACCTCTATTGTTTCAAGGCGACTCTGAAAGCCAGACAATGGGATTGTCACATTTAATTCTCTCCTGGTGTGAATGTCAATAAGTTGAACTGACAGAATAAGCTGGAAAAAATGAGTTTTGTGTTAGAAAAAGAAAAAAAAGCTTGTATCAGCAGCTCCAAATTTGCTTTGTTGTTGTCAATTACAACTTCCTGGGATGCTTGATTGTATTTTCTTTTGCTCAAATTGCCCGCTCTGGTGTCTTGCAGGCGACTAACAAAACACCTATTACTTTTATGGAAAAAAAGGAGAGGGAAAAAAAAGAAAAATCATATGAATAAACATAGCTAAGATTAAAGGCCTGCATGTTTTGCTTGCTGCGCAGAAAAAAAACTGTTGTTTCGTGTTAAGAGGGGTTTCATTTTCAGTGCTTTGGGCACTGGTGTGTGTGTGCGTGTGTGTTGGCGTGCTGATGTTAATGATTCCTTAATGGCAAATACAAAAGGTTTTCCAAAATGTAGCTTCAAAAGGTCTAAAACTGCAGCAACACCTGGCTTTATACAATAGGCTGACACAACTACTGTACACCCTCACACACACACACACACGTGAAAAACACACACCTGCGTCTTACACAACAGCCATATTGCATTTCGGCTGTTTGAATCACCTTAGGCTGAGTAGGTGAATTGAGAAGGCGGCATGGCGAGCTTACAGAGGGATTTAAGAATAATTTTAAAAGAAGATTCTTCTCCTCTGCTTCATCTCTTTTTCATTTTTTCATGTCTTTTTATGATTCCTCTGTCCAATATTTATCCAGCCCCTGATTATAAACATCTGGACGATGGGGCAGGCTGCACAACAGCAGTTGCAAAACACACACACACACACACACTCTTTAAGAGTCTCACACACAAAGCAGAAATATCACACGAACTCGACAACGTGACCGTGTCAGGTCCAGACCGGGTTGGATGGAGGCAGCGGAAAAAGAAAAGGGAGTCGAACCAGACAGCGACAGAGAGAGAGAGAGAGAGACAGAGACAGAGAGAGACAGAGACAGAGAGAGAGAGAGAGAGAGAGAGAGAACTAGGAGCTGAGGGTTAATGGCCTTCCCATCTCTGTGATAAGAATTCATTCTGTTCTATTACCAGCACTTATCTACAGAGGCTCCTGTCTTTCTAACACACACACACACACACACACACATACAAACACACACACATACACAAACGCGCGCAACAAGGGTCCGAGATCAATAGATGAACCTAATGAAGAAAGCAGCTGTTTCTCGGCATACCTGCTCAACTCTATCAGCCCAACAAGATCTCCCTGCTTCATTCATCTGTCTATCTGTCCATCCATTTATCTATCCGCCTATCTTTCTATCTTTCTATCTGTCTATCTATTTTTCTATCTTTTCACACAGCCATCCATCCATATGCCTATCCCATCTGTTCCTCAGTGCCTCCATTTATCCATCTATCTTTCCATCAATCGCGACACCGGTAAACAAAGATACGAGCGGAATAGATATAGTTTCGGATTGACCAGGCCGGTCCTTGTCATGCATTTAAGGTTTATTTATTTTCTGGGAACTAATACGAGGCCTGAAAACAGGGAATCTAATAAAATGGCTGCCATGTTTTGAGAGTATGGTTGTGTGTGTGTGTGTATGTGTGTGTGAGAGAGAGTCTTCTATGCTTAAAATAGGCCTGTGACGGGCAGTGGTCGAACAGATAATGCTTTAACAGATCTTTATCCCGTTGGGCTTCTGTCCCGTTTTTGGAAGCGTAAAACCATCTGCTTTCAGAGGCTTAAAAAAACTGTAAGTTTGGTGGGAAAACACTGAAAAGCATAAAAAATGATATGTAGTTATTTAAGGAAACACTGAAAAAAATGATGAAAAGTTAGGACCGCTTTACAATAAGACTACCCTCATAAATAACTACTAAACTGTAAACTGTAAACACTTTAAAACTGTTATCATGCAGCTGAAATGCATCAAATAAAAAGAACAAAAGTTACTTTATGCCAAATAATGTGCCAACATTAATATCCACTCTTCATTCTCACCATTTTCCTGTTGCATTATGGGCTTTATTTAGCAAGTTATGAATGACATAAATAGCTGAACTCTTTAAAGGCACTGGAAATGTAATGTTTCAACCACTAAGTGTTATTAAGGCTATTAAAAATGATCTTTCTGTTCTTTATATACATTTTTTATTACTTTTTTTCTTACACTTTTTTCTTTTTAAATATTTTGTTCATATTTAATTTTTAAATACTTAAAAAAAACTTTTGTAAAACTTTTTTTGGTAAAAGTTTAATGCAAGCACAAATGATCAATTATGGTCACTTCCCCAATAAGGGGTTAAGATGTAATAAAGTAAAGTGACTAACAAAGATCAAATGAGCAAAAACATGATTTTACCTCAGGGGTCTGCAGCCTTTACAAATGAAAAAGCTATTTTTGTATTGTATTGAATTTGTATAGAACCACAAGATCAACTTGACTTTAAATGTATTATTAGTTTGTTCTAATATTTTCCTTTAACTTTTATGTGTTAGGAAACTAAATAATAATATCTATAAAGCAATCTGGTGGTCCTTAGTCTTATTGTAAAGTGGTACCACAAAGTTTAAAGAAAATGTTCATTTGTCTTTTAAGTTACATTTAGCCAAATAAACAGAAAACATTTTAAAAAGCTAATGCGCTAACTAACTTTGGGCTAACAGGATGTTTTTTTACAACAGTTTCCAATGTGATGTGGTTTTATTCTTGCATCGTCATGGTCTTATGATGTGTTGAGATGAAAGATAAAAAAAACCAACATAAAATCTTCAACATTATAATAAAGTCATGGATGAGAATAAAAAGAAACATCTTCAAGCCAAATTATTCATTAGGTTTCTGAGAATCATCTTTATATAATAAAACAAACAAAAAAATATCCACATGGAACCTGTAATACATGAGAGCATATGTTTGTGTTTTTACTACACACACAGGCACACACACACACACACGCACACACACACACACACACACACAGACACACACACACACAGACTTAGGACCCGGAGATGGTACTGCCTGCCCTGGAGACGGTATTTGCAGACAGTTACACATAAGGAGTGTTGGCTTTCCTCTGACTTTCTCAAAAACATGCAAAAAATGTCCATTTCATTACTGGCTAAACAATGTCATATGGGCCCCCACCGGCCCTAATAGAAGCAGACAAAGACAGAGCAGCACACATATGCTTCGAATAAATCAGATTACCAAGGAAGAGTGGGGGAGAGAAAGAGGGAAAGAAAGAGAGACACCGCTAGACACTTAGAGAATTGACAATATTCTCTTTACTTGCTACCTCCTCCTCCTCCCCTTCCCCTTCACTTTCTTGACTCTCGCAACAGACACACACACACAAACACACACACCCGAGTGGGATCTGTTTTAGATTTGAGCCAGTGCTACAGCCATATCTCTACCTTATCTCTGCTAGCCGTCAAAAAACAGAAAGCTCCATGTTTCCATGCATTAGAGTCGCAGCCTCTGACATGCCACTTGAAAATCTCACAGCCCCTCAAAATGGCTGAGGAGGGGAATAAAACGGCAAAGATTTCATTTAATTGAACCAAATGCAGGTTAAAGATGCTAGGATATCAATCTGAGTCAAGTCAAAGAAAATGTCAGCTGTGAAAATTATGGAATTTCATTTTGGCAACTCCCAAAATCCCCCAAAACGAGATCCGCATGTCAGAGCGCCACTAGCTTTGTATGAAAAATCTTCAGACTTAAAAAGCCTTTGACATTTTCTACCTTCTGACCATCTCCAACCATCACACCCCATCAAGACATCCTGTTGGGTGGAAATTTTGTCTGCATGTAAGCCACAGTCTATTTCAGATGATTGTAAAAGGAAATATTGATCCTTCTTGTAGTTGCAGCCAAAAAAAAAGAACAGACGAGGTTTAGAATATGTTAACAATTCAAGAAAAAAAAAAAGAAAAATCGATATTCAAATGACTCCTCGTATTGATTTATAATTAAGTCTTAATTGCGGCTCAGCTCGGACTTCCAAACTGCCCCGTGACAATGGGAAGAAGATAGGGGGAACATTATTGATACACTTTAACAGCGGTGGTCGCCCAGGCATCGATTCCACCACTTTGCGGCGCCTCTGGCATGCACATGCTATCTAAGCGCAGGTGCATTTTTAGAGGAGACGCATGCACTCACGAGTCTGGGTAAAGAAGCACACACAGCTGCATGGACAAACAAATGAACACACCTAACACAGCATAATTAACCTTCATCCGGGAAAAGTCAGAGCTGTCGTTTCTGCAGGGCTCCACTGCACATATGCATGTATCTGCTGTAATTACGCCATTAGGTGTGGAAGAGATTGACTTCAGATGGGGTTGTTGGAGGTTTTCTTTTGGACAAAATAAGCGAGTGTAAAGTATGAGCGTCTATGTCACCTTTTCATGCGCTCCAATCCATGTGGAAATTTGAAAAGTCTACATGTTCAGATCAGTGTGTTTGTGTGTGTCCCAGTGGACCTAATCAGGTATCAGGTACCTTTTGTTTTGGGAGCCCATTGATGGATGAAATCTTTATCTGTGCTATTGATCAGGCGGGTGCAGGTCCTAAACTGTCTGTCGAGCTGCCTGCCTGCTCCAGCTCTAACAAGATTGCCAGGGCCGAGTATATCAGTTAACATTTAATCAATGGCAGCTTAAGACACTGGGGCTAAGGGAAAGAAGCCCACCGCTTCGGCCCCCTGCCCCAAACCATTACTCGGGATTGAAGCGGAGCAATATGTAGGTGCATGAGGGAGCTCCAGATGATTACAAGGGATTGGGTCTGCTTGATCACATGTCTTCAGGGGACAGAGGTGTGTAGATGTGTGTGCCTGTACCTCAGTGTTTACAGGCATGCAAGTGCTGGTTTGTCAATACATGCTAATAAAAAAAATAAATACAAAACCTGGAGGGGATGTCTAAGGCTGCCAGTGCTGCTATGAAGAAAATGGGAAAACTAAATGAAGTGAATGATGTGGTGTGTTTTTTTAAATGACGTTCAAATCAAGTGAAGGCTTTAAGTTTAAACACTCCTCTGCAGAAAAAAATGCTCTAAAACACACGCTGCAGTAGAAAGATGTGACATATCAGGCAATGCATGATTTCTTTTTTCTGCCTCGCTTGCAAAAAGCCCCCTGATGGTAAAATGCAAAAGAGGAGACTCAGCAAAAAAGAAATATGATCAGTTAAGGTTTTTTTTTCTTGCTTTTTTTATTATATATTTTTCCATCAGTTCATCAGGCAGTAAATGAAACCACATCAGATCTAAGGGGAAGATCCTTCCTCTCTCCACTTCAACTTTTTCTTCCCCCCCCCCC
>SSNR01000210.1:560112-571744 GCA_006937965.1 Callopanchax toddi
TTCCCCCCCCCCCCCCCCCCTCATTTTGTTATACACGCTGACGCTGGACGTTGTCATTATCATCCAATCTCATTTTGTGAGAATTAAACACGCCGTTTCAGCATTTTGCCTATGCTCTGTATGAGTTTTAGAGCGCGTGAAACCCGTGTGTGAGTCTGTCTGTCAGGAGGGGTTTCTCTGACGGGGGAAGCCCCTCTTACGTCCCTGTCTTTCGTCCAAAGCCTAGGAGATTCCCACCACCTAAAAATCAATGTGTGTGAGAGCATATGTGCGCCTGTGTGTGTGTGTGTCAAGGTTTTGTAAGACAAATCTCTCCAGCGTGCGCCGCTTTAGTGCTATTGAACCAAGCTTCGATCACTCGGCCACTGTGAATAATGCAACGGAGACTACTGCTCACTTACAGAACAGGATGCTTGCGTGTGTGTGTGTGTGTGTGTGACAGGACGGTCCTTTTTCCTTCTTGCAAATGCAACAGGGCAGCTCTTCGACGTTCTTCCACTTGGCCCTCTTAATCTCATGTCAGATACAGGAACTCCCACATTGATACTGTGTCTCTGAGTGTGTGTATGTGCCAGTGTGTGTGTGTGTGTGTGTGTGTGTGTGTGTGTGTGTGTGTGTGTGTGTGTGTGTGTGTGTGTGTGTGTGTGTGTGTGCGTGTGCTGGAGGCTTCTACAGTAGACAGGAAGAGCTTAACTCAAGCGGACAGCTCAGGCCTGCACTTTGACACACCCTGACTCATTACATACAGTCGGCACATGGCAGAATATTGCCATTAAAAAAGACAATTAAATATGAAGTCAAGGGAGCATCACTTATGCACACACACACACACACACACACATGCAGTATATAAACGCAGGGTATCTAAGTGAACACACTCGTCTTCATATCCCCGGGTATATGAAGCAGAGATATTAATAATCACGATGTTGCAGAGTAATTAAAATGATTCCAAGTGATGAGTGTGTGTATTTTTATGTTAATTAAGCTGAATGATTTGATGTGACACAAACCGTACGTAAGCTCTAATGGCGTTCTATACTTGATGTGGCTGGAGGGGACAACAGTTGATGGGGAGACACACACACACACACACACACACACACACACACACACACACACACACAAATAAAAACAGATACAGCTGTTCATCGGCCCTGCCTAAGAGGAGCGTCTCTCTTTTTTCAACGTAATTATCTGTGTCATCACTTATGAGCCAATTAAACAAACATCAGTTCCTATTTCCTCCCCCTCCGTCGCTCCACTCTTCCAGCTCCACTCCTCCTGCCATCTGTTTCCATCCAGACTCCTCTCCTTCTCTTCCTCCTCTTCTCCTGCGCAACTTCAGACAAGGTTTCAATTTCAGTATGCTGATTGTCTCATTGCCGACTCCATGCATGTCTAACACTCACTGGCACTCTAGGGACCGGTGCTACACGCCACAGAATGCCTATTTCACTCCGAATGTTTCTGGCGAGTGTGCGTCTGTGTTTGTGTGCGAAAAAGGGTGATGAGGGTGTAAAATGCCTATTACACTGAGAGTCTGGTCTCTCTTACTCTGAAGAGAATTCTCTGGTGCCTAAAGAGCAGAAAATTGCAATGCTCCTCTTCCTCACTCCCCATTAACCTGCTTCTGAAACAAAGGCCTGGCCAAGATGTGTGTGCACGTGTGTGTTGAGTGTGTATACCTGCCCATTAGCCCCATGCACCATCATTGGCTGAAGCAGCTTTTAGGCCTAACAAAGCAGATATGCCATCATCTTTTCTTCTTTTGTTCTTTTTTTTAAATTATCCTTTCCTTGTACTTCTTTCAACTTCTCTTCAACATCTTTTCATCTCTCTGTTCAGTCAACTAAAATTGACAAAATCTATATTTTTATGCCCTTAAATGAACTTGTCCCTCGTTTTTTTCCCCCCTTCATTCCTTCCATCTTTAAAAAGCAAAGGCAGACAGCACCTTATGAAGAGCTTCAAGATGACTAAAGCAGCAGGCATATTTGTCTAATTTGCACAAAGACATCCACATCAAAGCACAAATCAAGATCCATGCTCATTCAGTAGATTTTTATCAGTCTATCCATTTCTTGTTCTTTTTTCTTCTTCCTTCAGCATCCTTTTCCCTCTCTGTCACATTCCTCTTTCTCCCTCTCTATTTTCAGAGCGTTATTAGGACATGATAAAAGCAAAAGGGATGTCATGACACAGGACCCCCTGTTAGCATTAGGAGGTGGGAGAAGAAAAAAAAAAGAAAAAACGAAGGAGAGAACGTAGGGAGAGGGGAAAAAAAGATGAAAGAGATTTGTCTGGAAATGATTGCTCACAAGGCATTGATTCTCTGCTTTAATCTCACACAGTGTGCTCAAATTTCCTATTAGGGAGATGAAGAAAAGAAGCGAGAGGGAGATGGGTCTTACTCAGATAGGTGGGGAGGTGAAACTTGGCATATCTCTCAGGGATTTTTTTTTTTTTTTTTGTGGACAGGCAAAACATACATTTCCCTTTTTCTGGAAAGAGAAGCAATGTCCTGAATGTTTCTTTTTTTAACATGTGCTGCCTTGCTGCTAGGCCATTAGTCTGCTGTAAGTAAACAATGGAGAGGCACAGCTATTGCTACTGAAACCCTGGAGGGTCACACACACACACACACACACACACACACACACACACACACACACACACAAGCCTCTGACAGCTGCTGTTACTGCAAAGCTTCCTTTGGTTAGCGACGATTAGCCTTAGCCTATAGGTAATCAATAGCTGCTATCAATTCCATACCTCCTATTGATGGATGAGGTTAAGTATTCAGAGAGGAGTGAGGGAGAACGAGATGTTAACTCTTCCTGTAACTGCTCTGATAACACTGCTGCTTCTCTTTTTCTTTGACTGTGTGCACATGGGGGCTCTTTTTTTTTTCAATGTTCAATCTGTGAATTGTATCATTGCCGTCTGAGATTAGTGGCTGCTTGGACCCAGCGAGCGCATTGCCTGGTTACCGTGGCTCCGGCTCCACGCAACCCTCCTCCCATCAGCGGATTGTTTGTCTTAATGCTGTGTGACATGGCCCATTGTTTTGTCCATCTGTGGTTAAGAGTCAATGGACAGGGGGTGTATGAAGGGATCGAGGAGTGAAGAGAATGGAGGTGAGGGAGAGGAAAATCAAGGGAGGAATGAAAAGGGGGGGGTGGCTAGAAAGAAAAAGAAAAACAAGATGGGAACACTTGCTAAGAGGTGACAAAATATGAAAAGAGAGAAGTCAAAAAAGAACCTGAAAGTAGGGAAAAATGTGCTTTACATTCAGGAGCCTCCCAGGTCCCCATATGGAGCGGGGCCTTCAGCTCTTTGTGATATCACCGACGTAAAAGACATTACAGCCCCGTGACGCCAGTCCTCCCTTCAAAGGGTTAAGTCATATTTAGTATGCGTCCTCAGAGGTCCACGGCTTTGTATTGTAAATAAGTCTAATGTGGCATTGGTCAGGTATGCTAATTCAGATAATCAGTGCAATTTCTGCAAATTATAACTGTCAGTGTGGTGGGCACAGAACCTTGGCGGAAAACATGAGGGAACAATTTAGCTCGGGTAATACCCCTTCACCAAAGAGCTGCTCAACTCCAAAAGAAAAACAATCGTCCTGAGCCCATACCGCCCCAACACACCATTTCAAAAATAGTTTATGGTGAATGAAGCTCTTTTTTTTTTCTCGAGGTACAAGTCAGGCCACTGACTTTTTTCTTTCTTTCTATGTGCAGACCACAAAGTAATTATAATTTGCTTGGATGGAATTATTCAAAAAAAAGATGACCACATCTTTAACTCCCACTGCCACGGAGAATATGCTTTTGGGAAATTTTGGGGTAAATTGCTACTTGAAGAAAATATAATGACATACATATATGAATGCGTCTCATTTTTGATTTGACAAATGATTTAAAATTGAGTGCATTGTCTCTAACTGATTGCACAACTTTTAAATAACAAATACTTTACAAAGAATGGGTAAAATCCCATTGATGTATTAGTGTAGATCATAGCAGGAAGTGTATTTTTTACTTATTTTGGGCATTTAGAGTAAAAATAGGAAAACAAACTAATATGAATTAAATGTATTGGCCTTATTCTACCAATCAAAGTTATAAAAGCCGATATCTCAAAGATGAAATCATGAGAAACGGCCGTTTAAAAAAATAAAATGGCCACCTCTGTGCTAACTTCGGTGGTTAGTTAGTTCTGGGAGTGTGTTGTATCATTTCTCTCACTCTTCTGGGCATCCATGAATGTTTATGTAATGGCCACAAATTACTGAGACAAACCCTGGAAATAGACTTCTGTCTGAGAAGGGACCTTGCCCAAAAGAAGAAAAAAACGAAGAAGAGAACCACTGGAATGGCGAAACCACCTCCACCACCCAGGAAAAAAAGGATAAAATGGAGGAGTGAAAGTGAGGGAAGAGGGAAAAACCTAATACCTCAAAGATTTTAGAGTCATCACTTCACAAAAAGGACTTTTCCAAGAATAAAAATCAAATGACTGTTTTCTATTTGTGGTGATTTAGCTTAGTTAGCATACAGTTCAGATTAAACCAGAAGGAAAATGGTGGAGTTTTTCTTTGACCACGTTCCATCGCTTCCTGCTGGATGAACACAAACACGCCTGTATCCTCACACAAGCACGGGGATAATAAGAGTGCATTAGCCTCTGTTTTTAGCCTACAGCTGCTATGTAAATGGTTAGCACGGCTACGGTAATTTGACAAGGACCAAAAAAAAATGTCCCAGAGCCTTATCACTCAGAGAAAACAAAAGGATCTGGAACACGTACACACACACACCGAAGCACACATGATAAAAGTGTTGTTGGGTCTCTCGAAGTCAGAAGAGGTCTTTTGTTTAAAAGGGGGGGATTCAGACAAAGAGGGTCCTCTCCCTCCCTCTTTAATGCATGTCGGGCGGTGGTGGGTGGGGTGGTACGGAGGGATGGAGATGTGTGGATGGTGGGGTGGTGGAGTATAGATGACAGGCTGGGCTCTCAGAAATAATTACCTCCATAAGATCCCATCTCGCTTTTCTTTTTTTTTTTGGTGTGTGTGTGTGTGTGTGAGGAAGAGAGGGAAAAGAGGAAGAAAAAAATGACAGAAAGTATGCAGAAAAGGCCCCATGTTTCTGCTTGGTCTGACTTATGTGGAGCTTTACACATGATGGAGCACAGGGCTAATGGGCGAGGAAACACACACACACACACACACACACACACACACACACACACACACACACACACCTCATCACAATGTGCTTTGTGGCTAAACAAATGGCCGTACATTTAAGACAGAAAAATCCCTGCAACAACTAAACTTCAGAGTCTATTATGTCTGGAAAATTCCAGCTAAAGAAATTGTTCAAATTATAAAAGTGATGATGGAATACCCATGACTCAAAATGTCTTCTTTTTTAATCGTTTTCGCTTGAATTTTGCCTCATTCAGTAACTGCATTAAAACACAGACAAAAGCACACAAAAAAAAATCAAATTCTTCTAATAACATTTGGACGACCCTCAAAGCAAAACGGCGTCCAAGTCTTCAGTGCTGAGAGGGAATTCATTTATACTTGCTCTTCTGATGCAAACTGGCATTTTTTTATAAACTCAATTTTCTTTATCACTTATAATTGTACACAGAGAGGGACAGTTTATCTCAGACATGTGCACACAGCGGGCTTTTTGTTTGCGAGGGACACTGATGAAAAATTGTTCTGAAAAGTTTTTGCTTGCACACACCGACCGCTAGCTCCTCCTCTTGGAAGCGTATAAGCAGATAAACACATGGAGTTTAACACTAAAACCTTTAAAAAAACAGAAAAACACACAGATGCTTATACATTAACAAACACTGACATTCACACAATGCAGCAGAAGTGTTGCTCCTGTATCTCCTGAAAACATTTTTTTTACCCTTGCAGAGAGTCTCTGCAAGAGAGTCTCTGCAATAGTGTGTCCTTAATTGGGCCATAAAATCTGCATCCAAATTGTTTAATGAAAGCCATTCACATGTACATAAAGTCCAGAGCATTAGAACTCTTATTCCCAAATGAGCCTATAATTATCTGGCTCGGTTCCAAGTCCCAGGCTTTAAGAGAAAGATACCGGTCAGCACTTAAATTAATCTTTTTCATACCAGTCTCTAATGAACAGAAAGTGCTCGAGTCAGGAGTTGTAGCCCCAGAAAACTAACAGCCACACACACACACACATACACACACACACACACACACACACACATATACGCAGAGCGTTCGTAAACCGAAAAATGTTGCCTACTATAGAGCCTTTTCCAACCGTTAAAACAGTTACATCATCTATCACTTCTGGAACACTCAGTGGTTTAAAATTTTTCTTGTGAGATGTTAAAATCAACAACATACCCAGAAACGTGTACTTCACTTGCTAGCTACACCTGCAAAATACTTGCGTTTGGCAAGGATGTGCCAGTGAAACTCTAACTGTGCACCTGGTGAGAGAATTCTGTTTGGAATCATGTGTTTGTGTATTAAAGAAGCATGTTAGCACAGCAGAAATTCACCACGTGGCATCAAATGAAGGCCCAAGTAGCTAACTTAACTTAGTGTGTTTTAATAGAACAGTTGATATGTTTAAAACCTGCTCACAAACATAAGAAGTTTTTATAAAAAGTTTAAAAAAGGAGGACAGTGGGGAAAAGAGAACGACTTGGAGTTTGGGTGAAAAAATGGACACGAGCAAGAGGGAGACGGAATAAGCAGGACAAAAAAGGAGAGAGCAAGAGAGAGTTAGACAAAGAGAGAGCAGGAGAAGGGTGGAGGGAGGGAGGGGTGATGTTAAAATGTAAGGTAATGATTTATCTAAGCATGTTTCTCTGCTGCTGCACCCCGATTCTCACTGAAACTTTGATCCATGTGTAATTAAAACCAAACATTCATCAGCAATATTCTTTATTTCAGGACTGGGAGCTCTTCTTCTGCTCGTGTGTGAGTGTGCGTGCGTGCGTGTGTGTGTGCGCGCGTGTGAGTGTTTTGACTTGTACATAAGCTCTCAGTCTCCATCTGTTTTGGGAGTATACATACAGGACACTTTAGGGAGCACAGCTTTTCATACACACACAAGTGGATGTATGGCCCTTTGCTTTGCTAGAGTATTTTTCAAAATGCCCCCCCCCCCCCGCTGCACTAACACCACACCCCGCTCCACCCGCTCCCTTCAGGTCAAGCAAAGCAAAAGCAAGTTAAGCGCTCATTTTCTCCCAGCAGCATTAACATAGGGATGACTAAATAATGGACCCCGACTCTCCGTCTTCTGGTTTAAATTAAAGCACAGCCCCCTCCCCTTACACCCTGCAACCCCTCACCAACCATCCAACCCCCACTCAAAGAAAAACGATTAATCTTTTTCCCTTTTTTTTTTTGTCTCTCTGAATGTTTTACAGTTCTGTTACACTTATTAGCTGCTGGCAGGACGGAGACTCTTAAATGAAAGCCAAATTGCTTTGGTCATGAGAAAGGAAATGAAAGCTCACTCCAGGGAGAGACTGTGTAGCCATAGCATACATGAGAGTGTGTGTGTGTGTGTGTGTGTGTGTGTGTGTGTGTGTGTGTGTGTGTGTGTGTGTGTGTGTGTGTGTGTGTGTGTGTGTGACTAACATATGTGTGTACAGGCCTTTCACTGTAAGATCCTCCCAAGGTGAAATTTCATAAGCTGACTGCTTGCCGGCCTGGGATGTCCCTGTGCACGGGACGGTGTGTGCTTGTGTGTTTGAGATATAAGAGCGGCAGCCTAATGGGAACAGTATGCTCATTTTGGGGAGATTAGGAGGAATGGACAGGCTTGTATCGAGAGACGTGATGTGGATATGAAGGCCTGAGGAAGGAGGGAAAGGACTTGGGGCCTGAGTGAGGACTGATAGAGGAAAGAGGGATTGGTGCAAGAAGACGGAACGTCGGCGGGATAAAGTGAGTTATTCAGCTAAATCTAACATAAAAACATAAGCAACTGAAAAAAGTCTGCAGTGACAGAAAATAAAGCAAAATAAGTCTTATTAAGTGAGAGCATTTTACACAGCAGGTTGAAACATCACAGACCTGAGCTGCTGGGGCATTCCTTGACATGAAACAGCTCATGGAGGCTCAGTCCATCATCGTCTCCTCCCAGGCCTTGCTGATGCATCTGGAGTTTCCTCAGTCCTTCGTTCTGCTGGTGGCGAGCCGAGCGGGCGTGCTGCACCAGGTTGAGGCGGGCTTTGGTGGAGTAGTCACACAAAGTGCAGTGGTAGACGGACAACTCCTGGCTGTAAGCGCTGTCCAGCTTCTGCAAGTGCTGTGGAACAGAGAAGTTATAGTATTAAAGCTTCACCTCCAATCACTTTAATCAGGCACTGACTAGTGTTGATTCCCATATTTCCTAACATGCTGATGCATTTTTAAAGTCTAATTTTTTTTATGCTTAAAAAACACAATGATTGTGTGCAGGTGAGTAGGGGAGACTTTTAGCCCCTCATCCTGAGTGTACAGACTCCAGCTCTAATAATACAACATGGCAGTGCCTAGAAATAGGAAAACATGGCCTCGCTTTTCAGCCACAAAAGCAGGCAGAGACACTATATTTAGAGATGCACCATAAAAAGTCATCTAGGGATTATAATGAGCCAACATTCAGCGTGTTCTGTTTAATTGGTAATCGGCCAATGTGAAGTAAAAAATCCATTTTTTTTCCTTTGGCTCATGAATTCCCTATAGCTAAGCAGCAATAAAAGATCTGACATTTTTCCAAGTCCGTGAACTCATCATTGCTAAGTGCTAATTCACGCAAGCAATAACAGATCTTCCACGTGGAAGATTTTACTTCCAGAATCATAACTATCAAGTAAATCAAAATTTAATTTTAAGCCCTGTTAATTGTAGCTCTTAGAGATAATTTGGAATTGGTACAATCTGCACACCAGAGTCAGATGTGTACTGGAGGTCTGTATCGGCTCTCTAACTGTTTATATTCCACAGTCTATGCTATTTCTATGAAAAATAGTTAAATAATTTTACTTGCAGACGTTAAATAAACTCAACTATAGATGAATTTAGAGAAAAGTTAGTTTTTACCTGAGGTTTCGTAATCAGATGTACATTTTAGTTAGTTAAATCAGCTGTATAGGTTCCCTGTGATGTAAAAAATTGAAAACATACAAAAAATGTCAGGCGAGGTGTTGAGTCCAGGCTTTCTCTCTAACACGCACATTGTCCAGCTCTCCTTATTGTTAGCAGCTGCTGGAGGTTTTCTCATTCAACGTGTGCTGTCAGTTGCAAGCCCTTAATTTCCAGTTGCCTCTTTAATGGCATTGCAGCCATGCAAAGCTACCCCCTACCTCTCAAACCCGCCCTCTGCACATTGTAGGTGCACAAACCCACATGCACGCACAGCCCCCATCCCACCTTGCTCTGCTCCCATACACCCAGTCAAGCCAAGCATATCAAGTGTGCTTCTGTTGTCGCTGCCGGGCTAATGAACAATGCACAAAAACAAAAGACCAGGCCAAGCTTTTATTATCAGATCCTCTGCGGTGGGAGGGGAGTCACACAGAGGAGAGGAGAGCAAAGCACAGAGACAGATACACAGAGGTGGCTCATGAAGGTTGGCTTCTGCTTTGTTAAGATTTATTCACACTGTTTTGTGAGGAAACAGGTGCAGAGGTCCATGCATTAATTAATACCTCACTGTTGTGTTTGTGCATGTGCATGTGTGTGTGTTTATGCATAACTCTGCCTCTCCTATCTCCCTTCTATAGGAAGATGTTTCTTTCATGAAGCAATTAAAAGTCAGACAGGTAATAATTTCTTGTTCTTTCGTCACCTTATAGATAGAAAGAAAAGATGTATGAAGAGCGCATGTGAGTGTGTGTGTGTGTGTGTGTGTGTGTGTAGTGGGAGGAGTGAGGCGCAGGTGTGTGAGTTCCACCCCCCCACTCCATACACACACACACACCCTCTCTTCCCTCTTCCTCCTTTGACAAACAGGGATTAGCAACATAGCTACAGCCGCTAACACATCTTTTCTCTCTGTCTCTCCTTCTTTCTTTCCCTCTTTTGTAGGAAAATCTTGCAAGGTTTTTCTCACGAGACGGTGGGACGTCCCCTCGCAGTCAGAGGCCTTTTCAGAAGTCTTAAGTTTTAATTAAGTCGGAGTTGTCAGAAGAAAGCTCCCCTAGTCCAGAGCTCAGGGCCATTAATTACAGCTATCTTTGTTTCTCTGTGAAAGGAGGCCTCCCTTGCTTTCTCTCTTTCTTTTGCTCCTTTTCTTTCGTCCCCTCCCTCCCTCGGAGGTGAACCGGACTGCTGAGCCTTTCTGTGGAAGCCACACACGTGTGCTACGGAAGCAAACATATATTTATCTCTTGCCTAAACAAGGAATGTTGGAATTCGGGTCTTTTTGTCGAACTTTAGACGTTTCTCATTTTCAATTTTTGTTTTTTAGACATCTTGTCTCAAAAAAACACCTTACATAGAAGCACTTTTGATCCCCTCCCGCTCAATCATCACGAAACAGAGCGACAACAATGGTACGTTTAACTGCCACTTGCTGTTTGCACATTCAAAATGTGCTTGTATCCACTATCCTTTCATTTTGAAACCAGTCAGGCACAAACTCAAACAGAAAACTCAAACAATGGTCCTGTTTTTTATAACCAAAAAATAATCCAGAGTATTTTTGCACAAGTTCACGAGAAAAATAAAACATTCAACTGTAAAAACAAAAGTTCATCTGTGACTGAGAGCTTGTTAATTTTCTAGGCAGAGAAGATTGCTATTATAGCGAGAGTCTTATAAAAGACTCAGTGATAGTTTACAACTGTTCCTGTGGTGTGGCCATAAAAAGAATCAGACTGAACCAAAATTAACATTTTCATATAAATCAGTTGTGGCCTTAAATACCGCACATCCCTCAATGTCCTAGCTTACGTTGTAATGTTTTTAGGATATGGGGCTTCAGCTGGGAGCAGCTGAATGATATATTTTGGGGTTGAACCAGGCTGCCAGATAGGTTTAGGCTTAATATTAATTCTCTCCCCATCAGCACATTCCAGAGGGTTTGTTTAAGACCAAAACTAGAGGCTGTGTGTCGCGCTCTGGTTCTCTGCAGGCCTGAAATGCATGTGGCCTGGTGATCACAGGCCAGAACATCCATGATTTATGAACTTTTAAAGGAGCACTTTGACTCCTGCCAGGCGTGGGCTGTGTAATGCATATTCAAACACACAAACACACTGTTCCTGCTCCTGGGTTTGCGCCCCTTGTGCGTCTGCTCGCAATGTGTGCGTGTGTAATTTATGCCTCAGCAAGATTGTCTGTCTGGATGTGATCCGTGTGCACGTTTCTATTGAGTGTCTTTGTATGCCTGGGTGGCGGGATGGCAAAAAGGCCCATCCTTGTCAATATGGCACCTTTCCAGATTGCCTGGTGGTTAATTGTTGGGGATTAGTGTTTGGCAAACAACCAAATAAGCGAACACTCCCTGTGGGCCAATGAAGATCAGCTAAACAGTACTCCCTGGGTGGACCTAAACATGGCACAGACGGCTCGAGACGGTGGAGGAGGTGGCTCCACCCCCCCCCCCCCCCCCCC
>SSNR01000210.1:571754-591314 GCA_006937965.1 Callopanchax toddi
CCCCCCCCCCCCCCCCCCCATATGAATGAAATACAAATTACAACTCTCGACTTCCTGTTTACACGTCAAAAGCACATGTCAGCCCTCTGTGACAGAGACACGCGTGCACACACACTGGGACTCGTCTGAGACGAGGGGAGGGGAGACGTTATGACAGGTAAAGGAAGCTCCCCCCGTGTGCGTATGTGTGTGTGTCTATTTGCATGTGGATGACAGAGGACTGCATTCATTATGCAGAATGAGATGTTTACAAAACACCTTTCTCACACAGATAGCTACAAAAGACGTGCAAACACCTCCCCTTCGCACACTCCCAGGATTTGTGAGGAGAGTTGCCGCACCGCCGTCTCATTTTCATTTGTTCTATCTGGGGTGACAAAAAGCTGCCTCATTAACTGAATTCTTAATAACCCGAGCCAAAAGAAATCTCTTCACAACTTCTTTTATCTCTTTGTGTATGTGAAAGTGTGTGTGTCTATGTGTAAGATTCTATCTTTTCTTCAGACTTTTTTTTGTTTTTTTGAACGAACTGGTAATTTCAACTCTTCATTTTACCTCATAACCATATTTTTGTGTCAGTCTATAATTTCAATCGTGCGCTTTTCTTTTTTTGTCTTTGCCTGTGCTTATGATTTGTTCACTGGTTCTGTAAAAATATTTTGAAAGCAGCGCCGAGCAGTGGGGTTGCATTTCCTCCCATAAACCAAATGACAAATTAGCGTATTCAGTACAAACATGACTCTTTCCTGTCATTAAGTGTGGAACCAGGCAGCTAATGAATACATACTGAAAGTAAGAACGCTCTGCAACAACAGCTGTGTCTTAATAACCACTGTGAGTGTGTGCCTGTGTCAGAGCGTGTGTGTACATGTTTTTATACGTAAAGAATCAGCGCATACATCCGCTTTTGCTGTCTGAGTGTGCTGAGAGCAGGCGTGCAGATGTAACTGCACAGAATGTGAAAATAAAAACCTCTTTATACACTTTCATCACTGTTTTAAAGAGTAGGAAGCTCGCTGCTGAGTATACCTTCTTTTAGAAACGTCACCAGCTTCCGGTGCTATCCCCATGGGCCCCCAGGGGCCATCAGAGACAAAAACAGCCCCACTTGGCCCAGCAAACTACAAAAGCATGCATTGTTCCTTGAAAGTATTTTAAACACATACCAGCGCTGCCTGGAAGGCTGCCAAGAGTAGAATTCCATCAGTGCTACCACCTCCCTAACACATGTTACTGCTAACCGCCACTCAGCCCCCAAGACATAGATGTAACATAAGATCTCTGCCAATGGATTCGCTGGCAGACTGCACTGCTGAAAGAAGGGGGGGGGGGCATGCTGAGGGCCCAGGTATGTGCCACCTTGCTTCTGCAGATAAAGAAACCAGTAACTTCAGTGCTAAACGAGGACCAGAACAAGTTACAGCCTAAAGAAACACCCGCAAAACTACAAGGACGTAGCGTGTGATCTAAAGATAGAGAAGACACAAAACAATTCCAGTATCTTTATAATAACCAGACCAATCGTCTCATATTTCCAGATGGTTTCTCTGCTAGCCAAGCTTTTTATAAATGCAGAGGAAAATATTTCCTTAAGCTAAATTGCCTCTTCTATTTCTCTTAGCTCTGCTTGCTGGCAATCAGCTTGTGATCACAGCTCTGGAGCCATCCACTGGATGCAAACCTTGTGATTAGGTTCATCCAATGGCAATAAGCATCCGGTGAAGGTTTATTCCCAAGCTAAAGAATTTCATTATGACAAAAAAAAGTTTGGTCCTCCCAATTTCTGCACAATCTTCCATTTCCCCTCAGCTTGTTATTTGACTCTTTATTTCTCTTTGCCATTTGTCAGCAGAGAGAGAAAAAAGTAGTAATAGGACGGCTTTGTGCATTGGAAATAATGCAAGTCTGCAGGCCACTTAATGGTCTTGCCTTCTATTTTTCTGACTCCCACACATGTACGCACATACAATCAGTCACACACTCACAGCACTGACATACAGTAAGTGTGTCTGATGTACAGGGTGAAGGTCACTCTAGAGTCCACAACTCTCTGACCTCTAAGCCATCTCTGTCTCTTACTCTGTGTCTCTTTTCTGCTCATGCAAAATACACATTCTCATGCTGAAACTTTATACAAAAAGAAAGCATCACGTAACAATAAGTATATAATAATATGATTTACTTGCTTCTGGTCCTAATCAATGAGCGTGCAGGAAATATATTCTCCAAGCAACAAATACATGTCATTGTTCTGGCCAAGCAGTTGGAAGTTATATTTAAGGAAACAGAGACACCTGATTAGATCATTCTTTCTCATCGTTGTTCATAGGAGTCTTGAAAGCAAACGCACATCCATCGCTCTGTGAAAATGGATGAGTATTTACATTAGCATTAGATTTGGACAGCATGGCGGAGCCACTTACTCCTTATTAACCAGTCTGACCCAAAGCCCATCTCTGTCTAAAAGCAGCCTCTTGTCTCCATCGCCGCCAGGTGAGATTGACCAGATCTTCCTGCTTCTCTTCGCCATCTAACTGCTGAGATTACCTCTTCTATCAACTCACAACAAGAATGGAAATCATAATGTACTAAGATCACAATGGCCGCCATGCTAAGTTGCTCTTACCAGTTTATCCTCCACACTCAGAAAAGGAAGATGCTAACATGCTAACATGATCATGGCTATGACAGAAAGGTTTGCCAACACACATCAAAGCAAAGTCGAAAATATGTTTTATGAAAGACAATGACATTTTTCCTGCTTTGAATTCATCATATTTACCCAAAACTGCAAGGAAAAACTAGAATACTTGTACTAAGATGAGTCGTGATTCCTGCCAAGTTGGTTTCTCTTTGCTTTGTTGGCAAAAGAGACTAGCTGAGGTATGTCTATTAGAGAGGGTAAAGCAAAAAAAAAAAAAAAACGAACATTGAAAGAAACTAAGTGATAGACACAACGACATGAGAGGCGAGGAAAATCTGTGACAGCAAGAACAAAAGAACAAGAGATGGAAAGGGGGGGGGGTGATAGGGGAGAATCTAGACGAGCATAGTCGGGTTCAAATCACTAATTACACATTCCTGAGCTTGTGAAGGGGAGTATTGTTTTCCAGTTAGCCCCTTCCCTGTCGCATGGTTTTACTTAGCACAAAACAAAAGGTGCAGGGAACAAAACACAAGCCTAATACCAGGGCCTGCTAATGACAGAGAAATGGGAGAAATTATCCCTGTGGTGGATCCTCGTGAGAAAATGGCTGGTGATGACTGGACAAAGGGAGTTCATTTGAAAACCCTCACAAAATGGCAGACTGTGTGCTTCTGTTTTTGAAGAATTGCAAATACATTCTATCAATACCCTTTATTATAGCTATATCACTGCATAATGACCTACACCTCTAACAAAAAGACAAACACCTTTTCATTTCATATAAATGGTAATAAAATCCACTTCTGGGCACAAAAAAACTCAACACTTAAACAAAACTGAGAGAATTCAGGGTTTATTCTGAGACAGTGTGTCGCTTTTTGCATGCTTTGTGTAAATGAGCGTCTATGTGCGCGCATGTTGGAGTGTTACCTCTGCCAGAGAAAGCACAATGAAAGCACCTCTTCAGCAGAGCTGTTTTGCATATTGCCACAGGAAATCAAATGCCTTGCAGTTGACCTACAAGATGGCATACTTGATCCCTCTCTCTTTACAAAAAAAAAAAGCAGCCATCTCTGTCTGCTCTACACACCCGTATCAAAAGTCAAACATTGAAATAGTAACTGAATATTCCAGAGCGTACACAGAGAACATCTACTGAATTGTTAAACGGAGGCCATTGCACGTTTAACACAACATAGGATGTTCAGTTCAGAGTAATAAAACCACAAATTGGGACTTTTTCCAGCAACTTATAGGGCCGTAACGTTATGTGCATGAGCCACTGGAGGGGGTAGGTCACTAGCGATGACAACGCTGGGCAGAGTCGCCCAGCTAGCAGTGTTTGCCCAGGCCCCAGCCGTCTAAAGGAAGGATATTGTTTTGCCCTGAAAAAGCCTCAGCCGCAGTCCGCATACCAGCGTCCACTCAACATACCAATGGGCTCTTTGAAGATTACTCAAATGTTTGCCTTTGTCCCCCCCCCCCCCCCCCCCCCCCCCCCCCCCCCCCCCCCCCCCCCCCCCCCCCCCCCCCCCCCTCCGCCACCCCCATCTGTCCCTACCCCTACTCCTAACCTACACTCTAGCCAAAATGAGGAAAAGACAAGAAAGGCTTGACTGGGGAAGGAAAAGCAGAGAGTCTGGCCCATATCTTCAGAAAACAGTGGGAAATCAATACCACGCTCAGCTGCTCTCAGAGTCAAGACGTTCCTGTAAAAGACGGGCAGCAAATGAAAGATTTCATCGCACTCTGGCGACCATCACACTAAATCTGAACATAAACAAATGCAAATGACGATGTGTGCATGCCCGTCTCCCATCAGTCTGCTGGTGCTTTTTAACTGTTCAATTTTCATTACGATGCAAATAGATGCCAACAATTAGAGTTGGCTATAATATTTCCAATGGGTTAATTTAACTAAATGTGTTGAAATCTCAAGACACATTCATCCCCCCCCCAACACACAAACCGCATTAATCCCAAACAAGTAAGTGGGCTTTCTATCAGGTCTATTTCAAAGCATTAGGGATTACCTCGCAGAAACTAAGCTGCTTGAACTCACAGGAGGTCAGCGGTATTGTGCTGCTGCAAAGATGGAAGGCCAGTGGTAGAGACGGATAGACAGCAGGACAGGTCAGTTCCTCTTTCTTCAGCTCTCAGGCAACATCTCTAATTCTGTCTCCCTCCTTCTTTCTCTCACTCTTTTCATCCCTGTCTCTCTATCGCCGTATAATCGAATATCTCCCACTACTTATCTATTCACTGAGCACCTAATGGTTAAAATCAATTACAGCTGGTATGCTGAAATGCCGAATACTGGTACACATGCTGATAATGACACAGAGAGTGTGAGATGGAAAATGAGGGCCAGAAAGAGAGTGACTTGGGATTGTTCCAAGGGAGTAGCACAATTACCTCCAATCGATTGATTATTGATTTGGAAGAGCGTTGAGGAGTATTTCAGTTCAACTTTGTCCATATCAATATCCTGATAGAATAATAAGAGAGGGAAGCATGATGGTGGTATCTAAATAAGATTCTAAAACTACAGTCGCATTTCAAACCGCTGAACTGAGCAGTTTCTTGACAACCATCGTGGAAATGAAGTGCACGTTTTAATGTCAGGTGATCTCAGAAGTAGATCTAATTAACTTTTACAAAAGAATTCATCTGAACCCGCTGCCATGTGATCTGTGTGAAGTTGGTATGATCAAATCAACGCTTCAAACACTGAGACAACATGCCCCGAGAGATCACATCTGAGCTTGAGTCGTCCTCTTTTTTTTCTAACATTGTTATTGTCTTTGTCCAAATAAGATGATCAAACCCAGAGTGAAAAACGAAGGACAGGAAGAAGGTAGAGGTTTTTAAAAAATGGTAGGCTGGAGATAAGTGTGCATTTTGGTCAGTGTTGGAAATGACCTGAGAGTGGGAGGGTTAAAATAAGGGGGGGCAGAAAAAAAAAGAAAAGACAATCTCCTAGCAGCTTCTTTGTTCTTGCACCACTGCAAAGTTCTCTTCCTTCTGGTGGTCTGGAAGACACTGACCCCCCCCCCTCCACAATATTTTTCCTCAGACTTTACTTCCCCCATCTATACACCACCCCCTCCACCCTCTTCTGCTATCGTTCCCATACCTGTCAGCCCAGATCTGCTTCACAGTCCCCTGCACATGGACATAGCCCAAATGACCCACTGTGAGGGGTGGGAATGCTTATGAAGAGGATCACATCTGGCTATTAATATGAGAAAACCAGCAGTGTCTCTTTCCCCATCTCTCCCTCTCGCTCTCTCTCTCTCTCACACACACACACGCACACACGCACACACGCGCACACACACACACACACACACACACACACAAACACACCTTTCCAAAGGAAAAACAAAAGGCACATACATCACAGTCTAAGCCTTTTTCTACGGGGAGTCAAGAAGTAAAGAGAATGTGAGGGGGAAGCTGACTTAGGTAATTAAGCATCATATATGACTGTCAGCCAAAAGCTGGATCAAAGCTGGGCATTACACACACACACACATGCATGCACACACACATACACAAATGTGCTACCGACCATCTGGTAAAGGCGTTGGTAGGAGAATGGGAGCAACTCTTATTAATATCTATGAGGATTATTAGGAAGAAGGGTGAGGGTGGGGACGTCCGTCCATTCAACCCTCTCCCTCAAACACAAAGCTACAGGCACACACAAACACACATGCGCACACACACACATGCACACACCTGCTTTTATGCTTTAATTAGCCACCACCCCCAGCACCCCGCCCCCTGACCTCTGAAAGATTTCCATTGTAATCTCCACGCAGGTGAAAGAGGAGACCATTTGACTAATCTACTAACCGGCATCTCTTTGCCTTAGTCAGAGAAAAAGGAGAAAGTGGGACAAACAGACAGGCTTTTGTGCAAAACAATATGAAAAAAAAGGAAAGGGGAAACGGGCTACAGTGAATTAATTTGTGTGCTTGAAGATGCAGCTCTGAACTCCTGGCAGCATCCTACATCCATGACAGGACGTGATAACCTATATCAAGCAGTCAAGTAGCATCTAGAGTGAAGTGTCTGAGAGGATTCCCTTTTTGAAGAAAATGAGACTCTTTAAATCTGTCTGGGAGTGTAAGACAAGGACGCAGTTATCAACAGCATGTGTCTGGCGCATGGACTCAAGTGGAAAATGGTAACCTGATAACCACATTTGCGTGTCTCTATAAATGTATACCACCATACCTCTCAAGTGTATGTATGCATTTATGTGTGTGTGTGTGTGTGTGTGTGTGTGTGTGTTAAATGGTGCCAGGCATTTGAAATAGACCAAGGCTCTTTTCTATTCTGGGGCCCGGCACAATGATATTTTATGCAAATCTATGGGAGTCAATCTCCTGTCCATTTCCCCATCACACAAGTCCAAATGACAGTCCAATAATTCGGGCTGCATATATATTGGGCCATTTGATTTTTAAATGAGAGGGAGCAGGGTTGACCCTTGCTAATAGCCAAGGCACAGTGGTGGACCTAATATCAGAGATGCACAAGCAAAACCGCCTCTGTTCGAGAGGAGAAAATTAAATTTGAGAAAGGAGGTCAGAGATTGAAGGAAATTAAAGAAAATATTTTTGATGCATAGAGGAGAAAAAATGGGAAACACACAGAACATAAATAAAACATAGAAAACCTGTATCTACAAATCCACCCTCCCTTTCCTTTCCCTCCTCCTATTAAAACCCCTACTTTAATTCTCCCTACCCCATGAATCCAAGCCACGGTGTTGCCAAGAGGATCATAGGTAATGAGATGACCTATCTGCTGCTCCCCAGGGGTGAGACAGAAAGAGGGAGGGAGAATAAAGGCGAGTCAGAGACTAAACAAAGAGAGTGGCTAACACACAGGTGGTGAAAGACAGTGAGACTGTGAGAAAGAGACATGTTCTAGTCCAAATAAATATTCTCTAGCCCTCAAAGTTGATCATAAAAAGTAAAACGCATTAAAAACCCTGAGATTTTTAGCTGAAATAAGATTTCAAGGGAAAAAAATTGAAGGGCGGAATGAAATCATTTTTTTTAAAAAGATATGAAAAGGTGCAGCGGACCCCGAACATCCATTTCCGCTGAAATTATGATGGAAAATTGAACCGACTGACAAGTCTTGGAAAAGAGACGAGTTTAAGATTTATTCAAACAGCCATCTGAGAAACAGGTGCCATGACCTCCTAAACACACAGTGCGTGTACGTGTGTGTGTGTGGTCCTTGACTGTATGCCACATTGACCATGAACATTCTCAACTCCTAATGACCCAGGGGCAAGCACAGCCTGGATCTTAACCTCAAAGCTCTGTAGGGACACATGCACACAAACACATATGCTCACTCCAAACTAAACCCCCTACTTATCCAGGCGGCACTTGTGAATGGCACTGACAGATTTACTCCCGACTCTATGCGTATGAAGGCCAGTGTTTGTTATTGAAAATCATAACGAAGCCATACATCATAATATTCAACGCTTAGCTAAATACGGGCCAGGACGGCTATGGACACGGTACGCTAAACCACCGTTTAACGCAGGGTTTACCTCACAGGCTGATAGAACAAAAAACGATGTGGACTTGTATCTAACTTTGTCTTTGAATCAGCTTTGATCATTCCAAGAAGTGAGGTTTTCTGATTATGCCAGATGTTTGTGCACAAGTACTCCAAGTGCTTTTTATGATAAATAAACCAGGGCCATTTACATTTCCTACAGTTCTTCTGCAGCAAGCGGTGCAGTTAAAACCTCTGCGTTTTCCCATGTATGGCCTGTGAGTTCCTACGCCACCTGCTGTGCCCTGGACACCAGACAACTTGATGTCCATGAACTGCTAATGCCATTTCCCTTTTGCTGTTTCAAAGTTTGACGGAAAAAAAGGAGACACTTTATTCTCAATTCCCTTTAGAGCTACTCAATTGCTGCTACAAAGCGGCCATAAAATCTCCTGAATATGCTTTTTGTTTGCATCTTCAAATGGTTTCCCATGCCATAAAGATATTCTCTGTTTCCAAAGAGCCAGATGGTAAAGTCGTCAACACTTGGATCTTTTATGCGCCTGGCCAAGCTACCTCTATCCCCATGTGCTTTTCACCTCCGCCAATACATAAAAGGAGTGGTGTTTTTCTGGTCAAATAAAGAAATGATTTTTTTCTCTTCCTCTGCTTTTGCTCTGCAGCTCACTCAGCTCCAGTCATGCTTTCTCTACACCTCTCTCTCTGTTTTACCACCACATGTCCAAGGGTAAAATAGTGGAATTTCTTCCAGAGGCATTAAAAGCGTCATCTGTGGAACAGATTTGTTGAGGCCTGTGGAGTAGGTGGGTGGATGAGGTACAGGGGCATTGAGGTGCACTCAGGGGACACTGGGATGACCCTCACCTGCCTTGACTAGACCAGGATTTGGACCTACATTAAACTTTCCTTGAAAGCAAAATAAATGTAAAAATGTTTCGGAACAAACTCTATGGCTACGTTTCTGTACTTTTCCTTTTAATCACACTCCTATTTCTAGATTTCTGCATGACTAAACAGCTGCCAAAACGTAGTGTAACCTTGGTAACCTATCAGGAATCAGGCTCCCATTAGTGACTTAGCAAAAGCTTGAGAACGTGTGCCCAGGGAGACACATGGAGCCGAACTGAGTCGTCCTTTGACAATAAAACGATTCTGATTTGATTTCAACTGATCATGCTGATCCAATATGTTAGGACCTCAAGGTAATGTAGTCAAATGTACAAGCAGCACGCTTGCTAAGAATTTATAAATTTTCCCTTAAGCAGAGACATCTCCAATTCATCTCATGCCAGGTTCAGCTTCTGCCAGACTGTTGACAATCTTGTGTTAATACGAACATCCTGTTGAAAGTCTGCTAAGGCTGTTTCCGATATCCTCAAGAATGCCAATTAGCCTAATCTGGTTAGTACTTGAAACTATATGCAAGAATCAGTCTGAGATTTTCAAAAGATGGAAAATCCTTGCAGATTAAAGATTTATAGCCACTCAGAAAAAAATATGCTGATTAAGGTTTGATGGATTCAGTGCAAAAAAAAAAGGTGCTACCTTAAAAATGCTAAAAACTAACAAGTGTTTAAATATAAAAGCTTCATTTGCACTATTGTCCACACATTTGAGAAACCAAATAAAGGAAATACTGTATAAGCACATTGCATTTCTCACCACAAAACGTTACATTTAGTTGTAAAGAAATCCTCATTAATGTAATGCACTTGATCCTGTCTTGTAGGTCAAGGCCGTGGAAATGTAACTGCATCCTATTAAGCTGAAGGAGATGTCTGACAAACTAAATCACCCTGAGGATATTGGAGAAGAGAAAGATGCCAAATATTGGGCATGTTGGAATTTCTTCACAGGAACTATTTATTGCTTTAAGTGCGAAGAATTTAATTAGTTAATTAATTCAGTCCTTTTTGTAGGATGTGTCTATGATGGGTAACTTATGTAGTAGCACTAATTCATACATCACTAAACAGATAAACAAAATAAAGTTCTTTTTTTACATGTAAAATTTAGTTTTTATGATTAAGGTAAAGGATTACAGTTACATGTACTTTTCACTTAAAAGCTATTTTACTAAGTGATATGAACACAGCATTTAAAATGTTTGCTTAGCAGGAGTTTTGTGTGCATATCCATACACAGAGTCAGGATGAAAAGCAAAGAGTTCTGCACAAAACTGCAATGGTAATAGCTACATTTTTACTTAATATTCTAGAATCAACAACAGCTGCAAAAATGTCTAATAAAACTACAAGGATAATCAAATCTCTGATCATTTCAGACTCACTGATGTGATGAGGAGAAACATTAGTGCCAGCAGCTCACGAGTAGGAAATGTTACCATATCTGATGAAGATCTCCTACGGTACTTTCACTGTGACCTTTTCTATCTTGGTCACTCCATTCTCATGGGAAATTTTGTCTGTGTGATGATGCACTTAGGGGGATGGGGAAAACAAAAATATGCAGGCTTTTTTAAAAATTAGCCTGTATGCTACATAGTTAGCTGTCAAAAACAATTTTTTTTTCTATATCACTTTTTTATAAGCATTTTTTTCCTTGGCATAATAGGGGTTTTTGAGATAGGACAACAGAATTGATTTTATATCGACACATCTTGAGTGAGTAGTGTTTTTTTTAGTTTTTTACCTTGTAGAGGCGAATGGAAGACTCATGCCTCTGGTTGGTGGCATGCAGTCTCAGTTTATCCACGCTGTTGCTGTAGTAGTCACAGGCATTGCACTTGAGGTGCACCGGGTTTCCAATGGCCACACACTTTAATCTCCACTGGTTGGCCTTGCCTCCCTCCTTGATGTGGGCCACAAGCTGGTGCTTCTGCATGTGCTTGTCTGTCTTGCAGTGAAGCTGAAAGTTGGCCTTCAGCTGAGTGTTGTAGCTGCAGAGTTTGCACTGGTAGACGTCGCCCACCACGCAGCGCCACTCCTCTTCGGGCAGGGAGCGCTCTGCGTTGATGTGGGCGTTGAGAGCCTCCAGGCTGTCGGTGGAGTAGCAGTTGCACACAGCGCACTGGTAGAGGCGCAGCGAGGGGTCGCTGATAGGTGGCGACAAAGAGGAGAGCGAGGGGTCTGCTGAGGACATGCCCCCCATTCCACCTGAAGATACCAGGGATAGATCGTCTGCCATCAGCTGGCCGCTGGCAAGACGAAGCTCTGCTGATAGGTCATTATTCACTACAGAGAAAGAAAAACAGAAAGAAATTTTTTACAATTTAAATCACATTTAAAAGCTAAAATACTCAAAACAAAGCACATCTTACATGGTACAAGGTGAGAATTGTGGTTTATAGATAAAAATAATAAAAACAAAGAAAAAAGACAAAAATAAAAAGCTCTTAAAAAATGTAAAAAGCTGCAGTGCAAATGGGATGTTACAGGACTTAGGAGAAAATAAAGAAAGAGAAAAGACACTTTTTTCAATAAGTGAAATTAAGTGTGGAAAAAGAAGACTCTTCCATGCCGGCTTCACTCACACAAAAGGATTTGATAAAATAAAGCCTCACAGAGGACTAAGGCTACTTACTAAGTCTTGTCTATAAAAAAACTTAATAGGATTGAATCAGGATCAATTACAATCATCCTTTTCAACTTGCTAACTCGCTCATCAGGTAGCTTTAATTACTGCTCTCAGCAATAGTGGCACAATGGTTTTAGGGCTCTGGGTTCTTCTTGCATCCACACACAGATTTGAAAGGCTGATCAATGCATGACATGCTTTGCTTTTCTTCTGTCCACCAAACCTAGAACAAAAACCCAGATCTGCCTTTCATGCAAATGTAATTAACTCTCACGTTTGATCCCGTCATTGTCGCACTTTGCACTTTATCAAAGCTAATCATGTTTTGTTTTTTTTGCTTTTTATCTTTGTCATAACACAGCACTGAGGCAAACACATCATCTGAATTATTAATTTAAATAGTGATTATCTCAATTAGGAAACAACTATTGAAATGACCACGTTTAAAAACAACAAGCTTTTAACTAAATGCGGTGGCAAAATATAGACTTCCACAATTTTTACGGACGGATGGCTCATAATTAGTTGCATGCTTGCATATGTGAGTTTGTGTTTGGCTATAAATTCCTTTCCTACTCACACCATTCAAACCTATGTACATCTGTGCTCACTATGGGGAGCTGTGAGTTATCAGTGTAATTCACTGCGAGTACATCTGCTAGCTGGGCTGTGACCTCCACACTAGAGGAGGGAGTGGGTGTGCAGCACTGCAGGGTCATTGTTAAATCTCACTCACTCCTACGGGAATCCGCTTCCTGCTGTTTGAGGGGATGTGTGTATGTGTGTGTGTGTATCTGTGTTCTCTCCACAACGAAGGTTGGTTAGTGTGTGTGTGTGTGTATTGCAGTGATGGTGGTTGTTTTGTGTGTATGTGTGTGTGTTTTGGGGGGGGGCTAAGCTGACTTAAGAAAATTACAAATGGAAAGATTAAGAATAATTCTCATGTGGCATCTCATAATCATTTTTTAATCAGTGAGAGGGGTCAGAGAAAAGAGACAATGACAGAGGAACCATATGAGCACAAAGATAAGAGGGAAAGAAAAAAGAGGAGAAAGGGTAGGGGGCCAAGGAAAAAAGGGATGGCAGCAGAAAACAAGAAGGTGAAAGGGCAGAGATAAAGATGAAGAGCAACAAAGTAAATACACAGATAGAAAAAAAAGCTTAGATGACATCAGATAAATGAGATACAACCGATAAAACTAGTCATGTGAAAAATGAACTGAATGAAATTGAATAAATGCAACAATAGTATACCTACTTTCTAACTGACTTGAATAAAACCTGCAAAACATAAAAGGCACATCTGTTTTGTGTAGTAAGTATTAATCACCTAGACCAGATCCAAGAGCAGCAGCAGTCGCAGGATCGAGCTGAAAGGGGTTGATCATCATCTGGGCATCCGGCCCACCGTTGCCAGCTGGGTTCTCCAGTTTTACTCCAGCGAGACCCATGTTTTGAGCCAGGTAGTACTGGTACAGCTCTGCCTCGGCTGGAGCCAGGCCCAGGTGGAGACTGTGCTGGATCTGCTTCATGTTCTGTTGCAGCAGCATCATGTTGTGCATGTGCTTCTCACTGGTCATATGGATTCGTAAGTTTCGTGCCACATTGGTCTCGTAGTCACAGACCTAAAGGAAGCAGAATGGGTATCAGACTCTGATAGTTTGAAAGCAATCTTTAAACAAAGTTAGGAAAAATTAAGAATAATTTACAGCTCTACTATGTCTACAAAGGAAACTATGACTGTATTTTAATAGTACTGAGCCCAAAACAAAATTTATAATGGTTTTTCCAACAATTTCAAATATCAGAAGAATGCATAGGCATTTTGTTTTATACCAGAAGTCAGATGATTTAGCTAAGAGAAAATAATAGACACAGTGACGCAAAGAGAAATAACTGGCTCATTGTGTAGAAAGTGCAACAAGCTAATTGGTATGTTGCTATCACAGTGATACAATGATGCTCTGTTTCCTTCATTACCTCGCAGCGCCAAGTGGGCTTCTGTTTGGGCTTGGATGGTGAGGGTGCACCGCAGCCTCCACCCAGGCTCGCACTGGGCACAGGGTTGGCATGGTTGTGGTTGAATTGTGCCTCAGTGCCACCGTTTTGGAGTGTCTGAACGTTATTCAGATGCTTATCCGACTGCATGTGGATGCTAAGGTTTCCTTTGGTGGTGGTTGAGTAATTGCATACCTAAAAGAGAAAGATTATTACACAAAATAATAAAAGTGATGCATGATAAACATTAAAGGCATCTATCACAGGGACTAGCAGATGACTGATGTATGAGTCAGCCCTGAAATGCAGAATTTCTTTGATATTTTTTATTATTTTATGCTCAATTTCCAGCCAGTAAAACTGCCTTGTTATTAATTTTGCTAAACTGGACTAATGCCTGTAGCTGAAAAACTGCCTTTTTGCATGTTGTATAGATTGTGCAATAAATTTTCAATCTGCCTATGTGATATATAAGCAGATTGAATCGTATGGCAAATCCATCATAAAAATGAAAAACAATCAATAACACAAATTTAAAAAATGAACATGCAAATTAAAAAAGGTCAATATTTTAATTTGATAAAAAATAAGAGATAAAGATAAAAGGCAAAGAGTTATTCATAAAAAGAAAATAAAGGGTGGACAGACCTCACAGCGGAAAGGCTTGTATCCACAGGTATAGCTTTCACCTCTAGCTAAACGTGGGTGAGGTTGTCCTGTGCGGCAGTACGCACATGATCCACCAGATTCAGGGTGTTTCTCCTTCATGTGAGCATCCAGTGTTTGCTGGTACTTGTAGTGCCAGTTACACTTTGGACACTTAAGTGTCTTGCAGGAGTTACGAGAATGCATCATTGTCATGTGCCCTCCTAGAGACCGTGATGATCCCAAGACTGTGTCACATTTGGGGCACTCCACCCCGCTGCCTGGGGATCCTTCACCTGGACCAGGGGTGCCAGGAGTCCCTGGGGTTCCAGGTGTACTGGGGTTTCCTGTGTTTTGATGTAGAGGTCCAGGACTCTCATCATCTCTGCGCAACATCAAAATGTCAAGTGGGTGGGAGGATGGTGATGACCCATCCCGTCCTGTCAGGCCTTCACTTGTAGAGTCATTGCTGCTCTCACGCTCTCTGGCAGCTGCCAGGGCAGTGGATAAAAAGCTCTTCTCCATGTCCAGCTTCTCAGACACAGCCAGGGAGGAGGAGGTGGATGCAGGGCCTTTGCTGTCACTTTTTAACTTAAGCACACTGTTGGAAAGGGGGGAAATACTTTGGTTTAAAAGAGGGAAATCTTTGCTACTGGTGCAGTCAGCCCCTTGGCCTCTCATTGCCATGTTGATGGCATGTTCCTCCTCCTCATTTGCCTCCATTTCTGCTCCTCCACAAATTGAGTAAGTGTCCTCATCCTGTTCTGGACTTTCTCCTCCCATTGTACCGGGTTCCCGCTTAATAGGCGGGTACTGGCTCAGGTCCGGACCATTGGGTTGCAAAGTGCATATGTCCCTAACGTGGCCTTTGCAGTCACTATCAGAGTTCCGACTTTCCAGGCTGCCACCAGTGGCAGCAGCAGTAGAGCTCCCGCTGGGGGTTCTGCGGGCACCAGCCCCTCCCCCGAGGTTTGGGTTGGTCTCAGCCTTTGGCATGGTTTGGGTTCTGGGGGTTTGGTCAGTCGAGGAGCTGCTGGCACTGCCCTTCAGGAAGGCAAAACCCGCCTGAAGAGAATCTGCATTCTCCCCACTCGAGTGGAAAGCATTCCACAAGCCTCTGAGCCCCGTGTCTGGCCCTAGGAAGTTGGCAGGTGAAGGAAAATGGGGTAGCACAGCGTTTGGGGGTTTTTTTGGTTCCAGAAAGCTTATAAGAGGTTCTTTGTCCTTGCCGATGCCCTGGATGATGGCAGAGACATGCTTGTTGCTCAGCAGCTTCTGTTCCTGCTCATTCAGGGTCATACGGTGGTCATGGACAGCATGTGTCACAAAGGAGCGGCTGTAGCCAAAAGACAGCTTGCACAAGAAACACATCAGCACAGGCTTCCGCCGCCCATCGGCCACACAGCCCTCAAACTTGGACAAGTCCACATTGTTGGGGACATCTTTGGACACACAGGAGTTTTTGGCTGCACCATCCGCCGTCAGATAGTCCTTGTCAGTCTTATGGCGGAGGTCATAGACACGGAAACTGTGCAACACAGGACCAGCGCCCACCAGCCCTCCAGCTGAGGTATTTGGGAAGGAGGGGTGGTCGGACGCAAGGGATTTACTCCCAAGGGATGAGGCGATGTGGAAGGTGTTGATGATCTGGGGGTAGAAGGACATGGGTGCAGCGGGCTGCTCCAGCCGTTCCCTGCCTGGGCTCAGGCCACTCTGACCACTGTTGCCCTGGGCATTGGGGAAGGTCTGGGGGGACAGCAGGCCTCTAAATTGAAGAGCCCCCGAGAACCCCCCCTGGTTGCCACGCTGCTCTTTGGAGTCCTCCAGGATAAAGGCAGAGCCATCGGGCTGGTAGATGATCTCGCCACACAGGTTCTCCACATCACTATCCTCTTCCATCTCACTGTTCAAATCCCCTAATTCTGCAGCACCCACCTCACGGTCTCCTTCATCATCACTCTCCTCCCCTATCATCCCTTCAATCTCCTCGTCCTCCTCATTATCTCCAGCAATAGGCAGGCGGGCATTAGGGCAGTGGTGCTCCATATATTTTTGTAAACTGGAGAAAGAATTAGAACATTCGTTGCAGGGGATCTCCTTTGCTGGTGCCACAGGGGATGTGGCAGGGGCAGAACAGTCCGAACCCAAAGCTGCTCCTCCTCCTACTCCCGGTAAAGTCCCAGTAACATTCCCTTTGTTACCGGTAGTAAAGCTTTCTCGCCGACTCTGCTCAGTGACAGGGTCGATGTTTGCACTGACAGTGGTGGGGGTAGTAGTGGACCGAAGTGGGCTCAATACATGCCCTCCAAGGCCAATCTCCGGCTCTCCAATGGCAACAGGTGATGACTGGTTGGTGTTGCCGTTGTTGCTGTTTGTGACAGTGGTCTCCATGGAGACAACTGAGTTGTCCTCAGCAGCAGCATCCAACCTCTGGCCACCATATTCCTGCTGCCGTGACGACACCATAGGGGGAGAGTCACAAGTTGCCATAATGACCACTACATAGGGATCTCATCTCATCCAGCCCAACAGGGACCTGATTTAAGAAGAGAGACAACAACAAAAAAGATCAAAATATATTCTGAGTCAGATAAAAGAGCTAATTTTGGAAAAACTGCAAACTATTCAAATTAATTCCCACCCACAAACAACCCCAAGAGTGACTGAGTAGTAGATGAGCTTATCTAAAAGACACCGTATTATCACCACTGTTCATTTATTGCACTTTAGCCTAGGTTTTTCATTTTTCAGACTCCATCTAATAGTGAGTACAATAAAAAGGAATATTTCAAATCAGCTCTCGTAAATTGTTCAGAATGCTAAGCTAAGCTAAGCTAAGTGATCAAACATTGCTTCTGGTATTACTGCTTCACAGCTGCACCAGTATTCACTTCTGTTTATATTATGGCATATCCTCAGTCTTTGTCTCTTACTGATCACCAAAACTAAGTATAACTTATAAAATTATAACTTGGGATCCTTTTGAATGATATGACAGTACATGGATGCAGAAAAGTAAAAATATAATGGCAACACATTTTGTAGTGGTGGAAATATGAGATGTCTTGTTCCAAAATGATATTTTGTTGTTTCATGCAGCCAAAGGAAGCAAGAAATAGAGACACTGATGTAAAACCACAGCAAAAAGGGCTAGCTTCCATGAGGAATGATGTTTGGAATACCAGTGAGATGTTATCAATCCTGGGTGGCAGCCCATCTTTCAACCCCTTACGGCCTCCATCTCCTGGCTTTTCACAATAAGACATAAATGCCAAAGTACCCACAAACACGTAATGCCTTAACTTCCTCCAAAGCTTGCAAACACACATGACAAAAAGCATTCACAGGCATAATTTTGTTCTTAAATTTTAAGAGCCAACACTTCATAACCACTTTAAGGAAAATACATTCTAGCTCAGCCAAATTCAACAAATGAGAGCAACTTGTGCATTCCAGTGTCTTTTTACTTGATACAATACCGGCTCCTTTCAGATGCTTGCGTGTAAATGAGCCAGCATTAAAGGAAAGCTATAAAGAGCCATGTTAACCTTTAACCCAATCCACCTGCTGCTTAATTCTCTCCCTTTTCTGCACTGCCTTTTCCTCACAACAAAGCTACAAAGCAATTAGAGGATTAATCCACAACAATCCGGGGCTAAACAAAGCCGGTGGGAGGGACAGTAAAAGCGTGAGGAATGAAATAAAAAAATGAGCGTGTGTGTTTTGATGGTGCATGTATGTGCATGCGCACCAATCGGGTTTTAATCTGATCTATCCCAGAAATGATTCCATGGGACTAGTAATAGATAAAAAGAGAGAAATTAAGTTTTCACTTTCTGTGTCTCATTTCGTGTGTGTGTGTGTTTATTCACCAGATTAAATAAGAAATATCACAAAGAGGAGAAAATGAATTTCTGTGCTTATCGGTTGGAAGCAAACGTGTGACATGTACATGACAAAATCAATTCCCCTGCAAAAAAAATTACAGTCTATCAGTCTAAGGTTAAAACACAAACCTAGAGGTAATTTCTTGAATTTTTATAAAATATTTTGAACAGGCCTTTCCCTTTTAGCTTGAGGCAAATATTTTGAAGGTTAGCTGTGGTCTTCTGGAGCACACACCTCTATATGCAAACATGTGTTTTCATGTCAACTCTAATTGTAATTGCACAAACATTAGCAGCAATTATCCCTGCATTCTAAAGCAAGAAGATGAAACAGGGCAAACAAACAAGGAATGTCTGGTAATGCTGCACACAGGTTTTTGACTAATGTAAGCATTTATTTTGTAGAAGCAACTGGTGGTAGTGAAATGGTTAAGAAAAAACAGACTTTTTACCATAAAGTTACTTGTTTTTGTGAAGCATCTGTTCTATTCTCATGATACCAGAATAAAAAACACAGTTCTTCTTCCTGCTGTTTAACATATGTATAAATCCTTCAAATTCTCCTCCAGTGTCCGTCACCCAAAGGCTTGCGTTCCATGTGATTTTCTGGGTAAAGCTGCTCAGAAGCAGTGGGTTCGAGGGCTAATGCGGCACATGCGACGTGATTTACTGCTTGTCAGTGGTGTCATTTCACCGCTTATTTCATTGGGGAGCAACCCCCTTTGAATTGTAGCTCGGACATAAAACACTGTGGTTTATGAATTATGCATCTCTTTAAGAACGGAATTATGTCTTATGGTTAAGCCAGTGTGTTAAACACTTGGCACTGACACATCATCCCCCCTAATGCTAACAGGTTTTAAGAGCTGTTTACATGTGTGCCGCCTGCCAACAATAACATAACTGTCCATTATTTTGTTACCTCCGATTCTAATAGAAGCCATTACTTTTCCACAGACAGAATGATGATCTGTTTTTGCTTAGTTGGATATATCTGTGCTGGTGTTACAGATTTAAAAGCTCTTTTTTAATCAAACGAATACAAAACACGTATTTAGCAAAGTTGGACATTTGCAAAAACAGGGCATTATGGGTAAAGACAAAGCTCTCGCAGATCTTTTTAACTTTCAATCAGTTCTATCCCAACTCTCCTTTGTTTTTCTCCATCTCCATGACTTCACACCTTCCTCAGCAGTACTTGTCCTTCTTTTAAGGCAGATCATATTACCACTAGCTAAAAAACATTCCTCCTTCCACCCCCCCCCCCCCCCCCCCCCCCCCCCCCCCCCC
>SSNR01000210.1:591324-683501 GCA_006937965.1 Callopanchax toddi
CCCCCCCCCCCCCCCCCCCACAGGCTTCCTTCGCTCTGCTAACCAACCAGACTACTTTCATTTGTAAGAGAGAAACAGACAGACAGATACATAGAGAGAAACTAACAATGAAGGGTTTTCCACACCACAGAAACAGTTCCCGTCTTTTAACAGGAGAACAAAAGAGGTGGCCTGAGCTGCTCCTACCTCTGTTTTTTAATTAAGCATGTCCCTTTGCTTTCACACGTATGCACACGGACACAGGCGGACAAACACACACCCACACACAAACACACACAGGCAGAGACAGACACACATAACATTAAGGTAATTAAAGTGGCAGATCAGATCCAGTGAGGGCCAAACAATAGCACAGGAATGCCTGCTTTGGACACCGCAAGTTCTGATGGGTGAAAAGGGGCTAAGAGACTCCTTAGTCTTTTGTTTTTCTCCACCCGCCCCTTTGCTGTCTTTCCCCTATCCCTCCATCTGCTTTTCAGTAGCTCCCCGAGAGACAGAGAGGCAGTCTGAAGGAGGGGATTTCTTCTGTATTTATTTGGAACTTTCCATCTTTCTACCCCACTCAGATTAACCACAAGTTAGGAACATAATTATCAAGTATTTACAACCAAATCAAATAAAGTGCTTGAAAGCTACAAATTTGACAGAGCCTCCGTCTGGTAAATAAATGTGCTGATCCAACACAAAATGCTCTAGCAGCATGCAAACCATTCAGACCTGAGCAGGTGGTGATGTCAGAGTCTCCTCCTATTTTTGTTGTCTTGTCAGACTATCACACATTAGCCGGAGTTGAAGCCTGTTATATGTCAAACCTGTAATTGCAGTGTCGCCACACCGCCGTCTTTGTTTACAATGGGATCTGCTGGGTTCAGATTCCTTATCGCCAACTGTCTGACATTTTAATGCAAAGGCAGCAAGTGCTATTAATACAGTGGTAAATGGTAAACACTGGAATTAAGCACATCCTTGTTCTGTTACGTTCTAGATGCTGTTAAGTGGAACATCTAATGACTGGTAGAAATGCATCCAGACTGAATATCTGAGCTGGAAAAGTCAAACAACAAAGTCATTGGACAGCACAAAGCTACAGCTACGCGTCCATTCCTTTCGGATCTCCTAGAAGGTCGGCTCTCTCCCTGCATGTGGCCCCCTCGGTCTAACACCAAATCTTCTATCAAAATGTCACCAAGCGTTAGGCAAAGACAAAGGGGGAAGACGGCGTGAAAGCCCCTGCATCTATCTCCCACTGTCAGTGCCGTGAATGGGCCTTCTCTCCTCTAATTAGACCTGTTTATTTGTTGCTGTGCAAAAAAAATGAAGGGATGAAAAATGACGTGGATGAAGGTGGAGGAGAATAATCTTCTTCCTCACAATGCAGGAGAAGCTTCGGCTCCCATCAAAGAACGTTGATGCAAAAACACATATGTATACAATCACAGAGAAGGGCCTAATGCTCTTGGTTTAAAGTCCTAAAGAAAGAAGGGGGGGTAAAAGGATGAGAGGAAAAATAGTTTTTTTACATGACCAACTGTTTTTTTTTTGTCTTCTTTAATTCTTAACCTCACAGAGGGTTTTAATGCAGCCCTTGTCTGTTGCCCAGAGGAGTAATATTAGAAGTCTCAGTTGAATCTCACCGGTACCCTTCACACCCTTTTTTGGTCTGCCTGTCCTCTTCCTTATGTCTCACTTGTGAGCAAAGGCCTTCATTACCTAAAGACACCTTATCATTATTGCACAGCACAGCCCAGACACCTACAGCGCCACGTCATTTAACACAGGAATCTTGTTAGACAAATTTACCCTCCCTGCTACATGGCTTTAAGCAAAATCAAAATTATGTTCTGCATGATCAATGATCTTAGATTGTGGAAGGAGGCAAAAGAAAAAGGAGTAGATTTGGAGTAAGGAGGGGAAACGTAGAGGACAGAAGGGGCATTTTTTCTTTTCTCAGATCAGGTATGCAGGTTCTATCCCTCGGCTTGATGACAAGTAAATTGGTCTCATTGGTTGCTCAGGTAACTTTAGACCTAACTGCCCCCCAGGCTCACACCTGATATTTCATTGTGGGGTAAAAAAAAAAAACAGGATGAAGAAGGAAAAAAATGACAGAGATTAAATAATTATAGCAAACAAAAGCTGTATAGAGTAGTATGCAAACTTATGCAAACTTGTTGACTAGACGGGATGAAGTGGTTGAACCCAGAGGCCGTGCTGCATGTTTTCATCTCTCACAGGAACAAAACATTGATTCTAAAGTTTGATTTCATGTCCGATTACAGTCGTAACTTCTACCAGAAAAACACCAGGACATCTTGTTTTCCAGACGCTGCTCAGGAGCACCCACTCCGACAGTTTCAACTCAGTTTATTTCCACAAGTTTTTCATCGTGACGCTCGTGTTTATCCTGGGTCAGAGTCGGTGTTTATCTGCTGCTAGTACAGCTTCATAGAGACAAAGTTTACCGGATTAAAGACAACTTTGACTGGATTTAAGATTCTTACAAATGGACTTTGGGCTTACACAGTCCAGTCTAAATATATGCACAAGCCTCACGCCTTTGAAGATGCAATATTTCAAGCTAAACTCAAACTGAAACATGAAAATAAACAGTCAGACACTGCCGGGTCACAGCCACCACTTACTGCCCTCGCTAAAGATTTTTCCAGCATCAAAGGGAAAGCCAATCTACATAGCTAATGCCTCCACTTCTTTTTTTTCTTCTTCTCTTTTCCACTCCCTTTTCTCAAACACCAAAGACTGGGGCAAGAAGAAAAAAAAGTGGGGATTTTTCTTTTGCCGACAATCTGGAAACACTCTTGAGTTAATTAGGGTTGATTGGAAATGAACCGCACAAACAAAGGGCAGCCTATGTCCTGACTATTACCACCATGCACAGCTGTGTGCACGTGCACAGCAAAGGCAACGCAGAGGAGTGCACGACATAAGTTCAACACTCTAGACGCATCCTTATACTAACCCCCCCCCAAAACAAAAAAGAAAAACCCAGCGCTGAAGAATGTGTGATGACCTCCACTGCTAGGGAGCAAAACTTCCAGCCCCTGACGCCACAAAAGGCAAGAAGGTAATTAAGTTTGAAAGAATAGAAGTACTACCACAAACAATGCACCAGTGTTCATGGGGAGCGATATATGTGTGTGCATGTTGCAGAGGGGGGGGTCAGAATAGCCATTAACATTCAGTGGACGGGTGAAAGAGAGGAAGGAGGGCAAAGGGGAACGGAGGATGGCATTCTGTTGCTTTCTCTGTCACAGCACGACTTGTCCGTTCATTCTCTTTATTTATCTCTCCTTTTTTTATTTTCTCTCAATCACCCTAACATCTGGTATAGACCCCCCGCCAAATAACACCCCCCCCCTCTCTCTTCACACACCCCAACATTATGCTCATCTTTAAAGTCCAGCTCTCCATTATCTCCTTTAGAAGGCCAACTGCTGTAAACTCACACTTCAGAACAAAACAGGTACACACAAAATATGGTTACCACCTGAGAGGGCTAACAACAAAGTAGACACCCACCCCTACACACACACACACACACATTGGCACATATAAAGACCTACAACACACAGGGAGCTTTCATCTTTTCTCGCCACATCTCCAGAACAGCAGTTTAACTCAATTAGCAAAGAATGTAATTTTATTTACAGACTCCCAAGTAATTTGCAATACACACACACACACTTACTTTCGTCCACACTAACTTACACAGTTTGAGCAAACTGTCCCTCTCCCCACGTGGTTGGAGCTAAGAAAGAAGTATTCATTGCTCATGCATGTGTGTTAGTCCCCGTGTGTTTGTGAATCAGAGTGTGCGGCTGCGCAAGTGTGTGTTCGGACAGCGGAAAGATCATGAGACACATTTACGTCAGATGAGTGAATCAGACGAACCACCACTAATTTCAGTGAAGGATTCTTCTGAAGCAGAGAGAAGTTCATAAATAGTGACAATACATGAAGAACGTCCAACTTATGTGTGTGTGTGTGTGCAAAACCTGCTGTCCACCTCTGTCTGTATGATTGACGAAAGCAAGTCGCCAACTAATTGTTGTGTTGCAGCGTTATGTGTTTACTAATCTGCCTCGCTTTGTCTCCACATCTCACCAGAGACATGGATTAGTGCTAAAATGATGACTGCTTAATCCTTGATTTGCCTGTGCTAAATAAATATTAATCTACCCTGCTCATCATGCTCTTGTAAGGTACAACCTACACAATATGAGAGGGCTAAGCTGTTACATAAATCACAGCCTTATCTTTTTGGATGAGGCAAAACCATGAGACCATACACACACACACACACACACACACACACACACACACACACACACACACACACACACACACACACACACACACACACACACACACACACACAGACACACACACAGACACACCTCCTCTTTGCAAAAACACATCAAGCCAAAGAGGGCGACAGGGTGGGATTATTTGCTACTGAAATTAATAATCCTGCTAAATACAAAGCCTGAAATAAAAATAATAAATCAAAATCTTCACGTTTTTGCTCGGGGTGTGTATTAAAAAAACTGTCGATTCCGACTGCTTTCTAGCTTTGCTCCTGCCTCTCAGCGGGTTTGTTTAGCGAAAACACAGCTGGGAAGATGAAAAATGAAAGCTGCCATTGCTAAAAATCTCATGCACACACACTTTTAAAAACTGACAAGGCCTTGGTGGTGCAGCGCAGAAGAGGTTAAGCAAACACTGTCCACGTCAGTCAAGGATAGTGTGCACACTCTAACAGACAGACACACAGAGAGCAGCCTCTGACGCAGGCATTTCAGATCCACCTGGCAAATATAAACGACTAGTTATGCTGCAACAGCTACCACCGGCTTCGATTCTCTGCTTTTTACGCTGCAAAAACCTTAAAAGAAACTTGTGTGACTTATTTTAAGATAGCATATGTGTACGTCTTTAAATGCTTAGCTGTGTAAAATTAAAAACGTGAAGCGAGCACTAAAATCTGTGTTCCAGGGTCCTGCTGAGGTCTATTATTAAGCATCACCAGTTAACTCCCGCTACTTGTTGCCAAATTCCTTTTAAGGAAAAATATGTCAGAAACGTTGCTCTATCTGGTGAAACATGACTATCAATACCAAGCGACAAAATTATTGGTTGCAGCAAAGGAGCCGCTGTGTGTGAGTCAATGGGTTTTACAACAGCTGTGTGTTTGCTAGCTGTCTCCAATGCTTTGTTATTACTCAATTATGGCCTGAACAGGTAGGGACGACTTGTCTCTCCACTCTGTCACAGTCAGCTGATTTATGTTTGCTTATAAGTCAAATTACAGTCGCATCCAAAAGCGGAGAAGGAGAAGCAATGAGACACCTTTCCATTTCAGACATTTCTCCGATATGCTGATCAAATCCTCCAGTTATCTTTCCAGGAGTGAAAATAAAAAGTTAAAAAGTTCAGACCTTTGCTGTTTTTTCTTCTAAAGACAGTACTCTGCAGGACCCTGGCCCTGTCATTATTTTCATAAACATAATCATAGGGCAGGTATCCTCACTGACGCCACGAGCTATGCGCCTCTGACTGACTTAAAGATCTCCGGAGCACTCCTGTTACACGAAAAGACCGTTAATGTCCTGAGCATTTTAACAGGAAAAAATGTGCTTACATTAGAAAAAAAAGACACAAATGAACACCCATTTAGGGATGGAAACGGGCAAAGGGGGTGTGTGGAAAAATACACAATACCTTTTGGCTCTCCAAGAGCTTGACTACTCGTGACAGGTCTAATTTCTGGACCCAGGGAATTACTAATTAACTTAAGCTTTCGGCTCTCTATTTAATTAGAGAGGTCTCCAAATGAACTTTAGACCAAAGCCATTTGCTTTTTAAACAAACCCCCTTTTTCTGACAGCTGTTGTTAGTTTGCCCTCTTCTCACAAAAAAACCACAAGCAAAAGCACGGTTGTTGTTTATGCCATCATAGGCTCCTTTTCTAGTTACTGTAGGAGGACAGAGAGAAAATTAAGAGAGGAGAGGGAACCAAAAAAAAAGAAAGAAAAAAGAAAAAGAACAAGCAGTGGAGTTGAAAAGTGTACATTTTAATTAGATTTCACTACAAACAAACAACTGTCACATGTAATTAGCATAGTTTTAGATTAACGCCACAATATTCCTTTATCAAATAAACAGCATGTCAGCCAGATCTAGGCCAGCCTGCTGAGAGGGAACGGAGATAAAATGGACCGATTATCTTACTGATCGCAGCAGGAAATAACCACTATGAGATATAAGTATGATAGTAACTTGTTTAATTCAAATAATACATAGAGAGTAAAGTTTTTTTCTCTGTATGTATGTAATAATCCACCACACTGCTCTTTATGTGAGAACCACAAGGCCACAGAAGTCAAGCTACAGACCAGAGCCTGCAATATCTTTATGAATATTATGAAAAAATAAGAAAAAAATCTATGAAGATTATAATACCAAAGATAAATTCAGATTTTTATTTAATTTTATTCCAAAAGGACACGTTTCCTACCAGCCAAAGGAACTAGCAGGCGATCCGTCACATCATTCTGACACTTGTTTAGGTATCGTGTTGAGGGAGAGGGGTCATTCTTACAAATACTTTGCTTTTTTTAACCGTTCCTTCAAAGCCCTTCCTATATCTGCTCATCTCTGCTGGGATGAAAGAAAGCAAAACTCCCCTCCTCTCTATTTAGTCTGAGAGCACAGAGCTGAAACATTAGTAAAGCCACTGACAAAACGAGCCCTGTTAATACCTACAATTTGATATACAAGAACATTCCAGGACGTGCTCTGCTTTTCTTCTACTTTTCTGTCACAGAAAAGAGTTTTTTTTTCCTTTCCTGCTTTCAAAAAGGAAATAAATTAACCAAAACAGAAAAATAAGTAAGGGTTGGAAGGTTTTGATTGTTTATATTAGACAAGGCTGACATCCATAGTAAAGGACATAAACTAATCGTTTTTATTCTATATTGTAAGTTTTAAATATTTCTTATAGCAAATGAGTGAATTTTAACAATCCTAAGTAAATCGGTTTCCATGCGGTTCAAATCAAATGTCTTAGTACCTCATCTCTCATTACACTGTTTGTTTAAGACCACAAGACATGCATAATTAACTAGCCACTTATTCCCTGACAAACCTTGCCAATGGCCTTGATATCAGCATGCTTTTACTCTCAGGAATACCACATGCCAATCATGTCCCAAACCTGGAATACAGATGCAGACACACAAAGAAGAGGGAAATACAGTTGATTTGATGCATTTATTCTAAGGGTTTATATTTTTGCTACTGACATCGTCTCACTCCAGCCTTATTTTCAATTTTTCCTAAAGGTCTATTAATGTGCACATCTTGTGACCGGGCTCGTTGCCTTTTCAATCCAAGCCGTTGTCTTTGGCCAACAGGGAAGAGAATGCATCATTTGTCATGAGACGTCTTGTGCTATTGTGGGGTGTGTTTTTTTTCCTTAAACCTGGGGAGACTTAGTCATTCATCAACTTTTTTTCCCCCTCTGAGCAGAGATTGTTGCTTAACTCCTGTTTGAATGAGGTAGCTGTGCATATTTTTCATGGTTTTGTTTTTATCTTGCCAGCTTTCATAACACTGAAAATACTTCTGAGAGCAATCGATAAAATGTGGCATATAACCTTTTGTGCCGCGCATTGTTTTGTCGGTAAGTACAGGAGGGACAAACCTTTTCTAAAATAAAAGGCTGCTGAACACTTTGTTGAATATGTAAGATGAGGACTTTGAGGCACTCACGTGGACCTGAAGAGCTGAGCGAGTGTCCTTCACATTGAATGCATTAAGAAGTATAGAGGACAAACAATGTCAAAGCCTGAGAGGTAGCTGCCAAGTCTACATGTATATTACAGCTGTTCAATTATGGAAAAATATCACAATCTCTATTATTTTGGCCAATATTAAAATCAGTTATTTATCTCGATAATTCATTGAGGTGGGAAAGACTATAGAGAGTTGTGCTGTTTAGTTGTGATTAAAACTAAAGTATAAATTACTTTTATTATACTAGAATCACACTAGGCTATCATAAAAATATATCAAAGAAATACTCATTCTACTGAAATTAGTTACATAACGGTAACAGACAGACGGTGTTACTATAAAAGCAGAGAAGAGCTGCTATGGAAGCCCGGATGTCAAAGCAGGGAGTCACATGATGCCTGGAAATAAAACCACATGAAAAAATGTATGTCGCGGAGCATATAATGGAGGCGTATTTTTGGATACTATCTTTACTTGTGTTGACTTTTTAAAACACTACCACAGGATGCAAGTTTAGCCCTCATAAAGGTGAGGAAGTGCATCCTATTTGGAAGCCATTACAAAATTAAAGCATGCCTGCAAAGCAGATCATTGAAGTACAAATTTGATTAACTGCACAGCCCTAATACATGTGCAGAAATAAACTGAGCATTAATAGAATTTGCAGCAAAAGCTTATAAATGGCAGCTTTTTTATTATAGTCCAAACTGTCCAATCATTTTAAAAAATATAACTCTCTATACCTGACCACGATGCCTGTCAACTAAGATAAAAAAGTAGCATCCAGTGATGAAAGATGAAACAAAAAGCAACCAAGAACATGAGAAATACACACCAAGAAGACGTACAAAGAAAGCATAAGTGATACAAGAGAGAGGCCTCATTTTTTCATCAGCCCATTTGATTTGACCTGAACCTGAGAATCTCTGCCATCCCCGAGGCCCACAGGTCCCAAGATCAAACAGAAAGACTACTCAAACACACGGCCCTGATTGTTCTTTCCCCACCCTATAAAATCCCCCTACTTCCACTTTGAAATGAAAAGAATAAACATAGTATTCTAAATACCCAGACCCATGTTTTTCCATGGCTAATATCCTGTACAGGGGGGATGGCTGATGCAAAATAGGCAGGAGAGCCTGAGAACGGGACGGAGCACAGAGGGTAGAGAAAAATCCCCCAGTTTTTATTTTCCCTTAAGAGACTGATGAAGGCTTGCCGAGATGAGAGAGAAAGGGAAAGACACAGAGACACGAAGGAGAGTGAGGGAGAGAGGGTAACGCAATCCTGACTGGCGCTGGACCAACAGCAACAAAAACATTTAGATAACCGCGCTCAATAATGAACGATTTCAATGAGGACAAAAATTACATTTCCTACAGATAACATGCCCCCTTCCCATAACAGAGCCAAAAGAGCCCTGAAACCACGTCATGAGCTCTATGCTAGGGGAGGGTTGTAGTAACTACATTAGTATCCTTTTACCTCACCAGAGACAGTACTTTTACTGGTTGTAAGAAGTTGGCAAAGCTAAAAGAGACAGGAAAAATATAGAGCCTGTACAACAACTTGACTAGCTTTACTGGAAAAGCAACAAATCTCACATCGACTGCCTCCGTCTGTGTTACAGCACTACCAGTGTGGCTCACAATATTACCGAATGTCAATAACAAGGGCCACTCCAAATAAAACTCCACATACACATCACCGAGGATCACTGCAGCACACTTGATCCTCACAGGTGGTGCAGGTCACAGTAAGAATGGCATCCCCACCTTTCTCATCCACTAAGCACTCACTTCCTTTCATGCCAAAATCTGTCAAGTTGCTCGAGAGGGAAAGAGGCAAGAAAAGAGAAGATATAGCGTGGAAAGGAGGCAGAGAATAAGAGAGGGAGTCTTTGTCCTCCTCCACTCAGCTCCAGCGTGTTTCCTCCTCGGGTCTGTCCAGAATTAGCATATGAAAGGCGAGGGAAGGCGTGCAAAAGGTCAAAGAAAGAGGATCCCGTCCAATGAGAGACAACAAAAACAGGCCACACCGGCCTTTGTCCTGTTCATGTTCTCCACCATCTAACCTCATGCCCCTCCCTTAACCCTGGATTATTTCCATACGCAAGAAGATGACGGTTGATCATAAATTACTTACAAAGTCGAGATGGGTCATATGGAAGTCACGGTGGCAATTTTGAGCCGCGTCACCACTCTTGTGCCTCCTCCCCGCGAGAGCTCACACACATGCAGGCGAGCCCGTGAAACACACCTGCTTTGCAATTTCACAGTCGCCTCTGCCCAGATGATATCCGATCAAATCCTCGGCAAACATCTCAATAGAGGAAAATGTAAGAGCGGTGTAGTTTGGTTTTTATCCGCAAAAGCCGCTCCCTTCCTTCCATGTAAATGCTACCTGAGCCACAAGCATCCACAACAAAATTGTACACTCCAGTGCCTTAGGGATCCAGTTTAGTATATAGAGAGAGGCTTAGGGAATTTACCAGTCTCCACTGTTACTCTATTATCATACATATTGCTCCACATGACAGCTTCCATCTGCTAGCATCTGAACAAACACCCAAAAACACTGGCCTGGTGTTTCCGGGTTTCTCTCCAGCACAGACAGTCATGTACCGGTAGTGGACTGAGAGGCAGGAGCAGAAGGAGAGAGAGCAAGAGAGAGAGAGGGAGTCGAGAGAGAGAGAACAGAGGTAGAGCATTTCATCTCTCTTTCATCTCTGTCACCCAGTCAAGCGTTCAATGCCCCATTCAGCGCCTGCCCAGCATTATGCAAAATAATGCTAATCCCCTTTCCCGTGCTTTCACACTTGTATAAACTGCCGTTCCTGCCTCTGAAAAGCAATTATATCAGTTTACGTTCCTGTCAAAAAACAGGATTAGCATGCAAGTACTAGTAGCACCAACTAAGGCCAATCTCTATCCACCTTTGGCTATCGGAAAGCACAGAACATTAAATGTTTGTCCACCCCAGCCCCCCTCCTCAAAAAGAGGGAAGTTAAGCTGCTCGGTTGGTGGTAGCCTTAAATGTTTTGTAATTAGATATTTGGATGGAACCTTTATTCCTTTTTTAATGGCCCATGCTTTCTTTACCAGAATCTCCGTCTTGTAAAAAAAAAAAAAAGATAAAACAAATTCAGCATCCAGCCACACAGGTCTTGCTGTTTCAGTCTCGCTTCATAGACAGTATGTGTGTTACACACAAGACACACAAATGAACTGCTGTTCCTGGCAACACACTGCCTCCACATGCATAGAAACTTGTCTGCACACATGCAAACACACAGTGAGTGGAGAGAGTATTTTTGAATATGCAAATGCTTGTAGAAGCGAAACGCTGTAAACAGAAGTCGTTGTGAGCTGGCTGAATCTGGACACTCAGGCCTCTTTCTTTCACATTTGGGTTTTTTCTTTTTTTTATTTGAGTGGTTAACGGATGCAAAGCACACCCATCCCAACTGATGACAGGTCAGGGACAAGGACATTAGTCAGTACGATTAGAAATGTCGTCATGGTGACTAATGAAATTTGGCAAAGTGGCCAGCCTTAGACTTAAATGATCTTGCTGGTTAGGTGCTAGCACAAGAAAGAAGGGGGGCACTGGCTTGCTGCTGGCTGCTGGCCCGTTGCCTCACACACACCCATTATTCTCTTTTCTGCCGTGATTGTACAATAGAGTCACTTGTATCTCAGCCGATACCCACCGGCAGTACAAGCTCTCCGCCTGACAATTTGCATATGTTAATATAATTAAGTGCTAATTACACTAAAACTCGCATATTCACAAGCACCCTCCCCGGGAGCCACGTACAGGCTTGATCTCGTTCCAAGTCTTTAACCCTCCTCTGCGTCTCGCTCGGTGTGTGTGAGATGGAGAGAGGAATTGTGTGTTAGTAGCGGTGCCCCGGGGCTGACACAGGAAGCTCCCCTCTCTGAGACATAATGCTGAGCTGCAGTGAACTTCTTAGCTTCTCCCCCTGTGCAGGCCTCTCTGAGCCAGGAGACCCTGACACTACTACTGCAGACAGTCCATCATTACACACACACACACAGCTGTTAAATATCCCTACGCATCAAACAGCTACAAGTTTTAGAAAGCTGGAAATAAGATGTTACACTTCATCCCCTGCGTTTGAAAGGTTTTTATACACAGAAATTAATTTTATTCTTTGTAAGTTCTGGATGTGCTTCAGCAGGTGCCTGGAATGACAACCGTTATTTTAACTACAGGTTTTAAGGAATAAAATCAACATGGTTTCCTGTATGGAGTGTGTGTGTGTGTGTGTGTGTGTGTGTGTGTGTGTGTGTGTGTGTGTGTGTGTGTGTGTGTGTGTGTGTGTGTGTGTGTGTGTGTGTGTGTGTGTGTGTGTGTGTGTGTGTGTGTGTGTGTGTGTGTGCAGGCCTGCCGTTTTTGATAATGGAGGACAGGCGGTTGTGCTTTTCACATTGTAATGGCCGTGAATCAGGGAGGAAGCCAAGCGGTCGAGCTACAATTAGAGTTCTTTTGTGCCTCTTCCTCTGTCTCTTTTTCTCTCTCTTTTCTTGCTTTCAATCGCTGACACTCTACCTATCAAGGGTATGTTAAAACAGTCTACTCTGCCCTGCTGCAAAAGGGTGAATGAGGGGGGCAAAATGTGGGCTGAATGGAGGGAAATTCACACTGAGCTGCTGCTGCTGCTGCTGGACACGCACGGACACACGCGTGCACCGTACACGCACCAGATGGTACAGGAAGAAAGATTAAATAAACACACAGACATACACCTATTGGCAGAGCGAGACGCCTCTGTGTGCACTGTCCCCTAATGAATGTCTATTGGGAGTCAGAGGGTCCAAGCTCATTTAGTTGACTCAATGAGATGCAGCATTATGGCTATGGTAATACGCTCCTCCCTTCGCCAATAATCATACGCAGGTCATTGTGTCAGAGTTATTCATTTCTGTCGTGCGCCAGATGTTATTATGGCGGAGAGTAAATCTCTCCACTGGGTGTCGATGAGCTCCTTTTCAAACGGTGAAAAATAACGAAGAAGAGGAAAAAATATAAATATATATATATATATATATATATATATATATATAATGCTATTGCAGTCCAGCGTGTAGCGAGCTATACTGCCTGCTCAAGCATGACGGCTGGTAATGCAGGGTTGGATGTAGCTCTGCGTGTGTCTTTTCGAGGGGGGGAAAGCTCCCCTTCACTAATACCTGCTTCTCGGATTACCACAGCGTCTTAAGTATTCAACCAGACTCCTATTTTCCCTTTCTGCCTTTTTAGCCAAATTGGCTGTCTTTACAGTGTAAAGCGGCGATATAGCCCTCTTTACTAAGGGCCTATGGGGGGATCCACGTAGAAGAACATTAAAATGCAGCGATAGCCTTGTTGCAAAGCTCCTCTCTATTTCTTTCTGTCTCTTTCTGCAGCAAAGGCTTCTAAATCATCCAGCCTCCTCTATTAGACGGGAGACTTATTGAGGTAGAAACCATAAAAAATGAAGAAGGGAAATTTAATCCCTGAAATATTGATTTGCACATTAATATCAGATAGGCAGAGGGCAATCTAGCCGGGTGGAAATGACACATTGTCGACCCCTAGGAGAGGCCCGAGCCAATCTTCTAGCTGCATGTGTCTCAGACCCAGGAGTTATAGGACAGACTCAGCCCCCGTCTCCCTCTCTCTCTCCTCCTCCCTCTCATCCCTCTTGCCCCCCCTCCATCCACACCCTTAATGAAGGCTGCAATGCCGAAAATGCATTAGCTTTTAATAATCAAGAAGCATTTTCAAGCCAACAGCTTTTGTCCTTCGAGGGCTGTCTGCTCATCTTTTACGCTGTTTTTTTCCCTCCCCTATACTGTTAAAATGAATGTTGCAAATAGCTCAACTCAGAGGGAGAGAAACACACAATCTGTAAATTGATAGTGCTAAGACACCAAGCAGAGAAAAACAAAAACAAAAGACTGAGGATTCTGCAATTATTCTTTAAAAAAGGAGAAAATACTCATTTGCAAGACAAAAGGGGAAAAAATGTTGTTATGGAGTGAGACCATACCATCATTAACTGATGTAATTCTTTGCAATTAGACATGTTTCACAATTTCAGTTTTAATTCTTGTATTATTAGGCCTGAGCTATGTGTTTGTGTGCTGCATTACAGGCTTTAATGCAAGTGCATTTAAAAAGGATAAAAGATCCATTTTGGCTTAGAAAAAATTCAAATTTTATGGGGGTTTTTTCTAAAAATTATTAGAAATACAGACAATTTTATGTTGTATTAATATATAAATAACAAAAACAGAGGGGCAAAATCCATGTCTGTACATAATAATAATAATAATAATAATAATAATAACAAATGTATAAAAAATATAATTGTTTTATATTTTTAGGAAATTGACATTTCCCCTTGTTTTTTATTGTAAAATATTTGGAAAAAATATAATAATATTTATGTTTTAAATGCATAAACATATATTTAAAAGGATGATAAAGGATAAAAAACTAAATTAAAAGCTTGTTATTCTTTGTAAATAAATTTACTATGAGAACAATACAAGAGAGGGTGAGAAATGATCATAAATCGAAGCAGTCCTTTAAAAAAATCGCTTATCCCATATTGGCGCACCGTTCAGTCTGAGCGAGTACCGTTCCCCTACACACACACACACACACACACACACACACACACACACGCACGCACGCACGCACGCACGCACACACACACACACACACACACGCTATACCATTACGCACCAGGGCTGGAGACCGACTGGCCCCTTGGCCCTGATGTTTTCCTTTTTTTCTCTCCTCCCGTGCGATCGATGTCCCCCTTGTCACTGTCGACCCCATCTGAGCTAAGTCTGGCATGTCTCACAAAAAAAAAAAAAAACATTCGAGACCTAAAAACCTCATGAGATCCTCTCGTTTACTTCCTGTCTTCTCTAAATTATAACAAAACCCCGATCTTCAACTTTAACAACAGGCAGCATCTTACAACATGGAAATGATTTAAGATTATAGCCACAAACCATGAATCCTGAGATAAAGAGGTGAAAATGTAAATATATAAACAACAGTAAACAGAGTGTTAAATTAAGGGTATAGTTTAAAGATGCCGATGCTTAAGGATGAAAACGGGAGCACCAGGAGTCGAGTGGCTCTAAGGGGACTCTGAGCTCTCTGCTGCCCAGAGATCGCTCTCTCCTTCCAGGCAACGCAGCTACTCGCGCCTCGGTAAAGTGAGACTTACTTTTTCAACCCAGCAGGTAAAGAAATGACTGTAAATGGTTGGAAGCGTGTTGTTTTTTGTGTTGTTTGGTCGAATTTTAGTCATTTGCAAACATATCCACTTATTCAGACGAGAGGAGGGGATTCGTGTCGGGAGACTAAACGCGAGGAAGGTGCGTAAAATCCCGATTTGATCAAAACTACTACTGGCTTTGAGCGCTGCGTGTCCAAATTATGACTGTCACTGGGGGGGTTAAAGACATGTGGTGAGATTAGAAAATCAAACAAAACACAAAAAAGAGACCGGGACACATCGAGGAAAAGGAGCGGAGCGGACATGTCCAATGGGATCGGACTCCAGGAAAGGCACCATATCCGCACTGCACAGCCACACACGGTGGGAGACGGTCCTCCTTCCTAACCCAGAGCTGCATGCTAGAGTCTACGCGGGGGAAATGAAAGAAAATGTGGTATAAAGTTTGTAAAAAGCCACGTTGGGACATGAGATCGCACTGCAACGGCGCGGACACATGCGTAAAAACGCCTCCAATCCCGACAGCCCGCTTGTGTTGCTGTAGCCAAAGCGTTGGAGTTGCACTAAACATCACGATATCCCCCTGTGTTCTGGACTAAAAAACACCCAGCACCTGTTATCCGGGCAACCCCGGTGTCAAAGATCCTCCAGTGAGATAGATAATCGATACCCGCGCCCTAAATTTAACACACGCACCCCAAACTACTCAATAAAAGTTAAAGGGAGAGGTGGAAAGAAAAAAAAAACTTACTTTCTTCCCCCTCCAAAACCGTCACCTCCGCTCCACTCTTTGCTCTTGGGTTTATAAAACAGTCACATCCAGCGGCTTGCGTAACGAGACAACAACAACAAAAAAGGTGGAAAAACAGGGAAAATTACAATAATCCTCCAACTTTATAATGGGAAAACGGGGTAAAATCACAAATGTCAAGCGCTTTAGAGGAGCTATCCCTTATTTTGGTTCCGGTGGCGGTGAAACGACGTGTCGACGGGCTGCCTCGCAGTTTCTCTTGTGGACGGGAGTCGGGAAACGGAGGAAAGGAAATGAAAATCCGATATGTCTTTATTCTGCTAATTATTATCGTTTTAGCCCTGTTTAAAAAAATGGCTGATTAAGTTGAGTGCGCATGTCTTTGTGTGTCTATTTCCCGATATGCACTCTGGGAATGGGTAGAGAGACAGAGAGAGAGAGAGGGGAGAGAGAGGAGAGAGAGAGAGAGAGCAAGAGAGAGAGAGAGGGAGGGAGGGAGCAAAAAGGGAGAGAGGAGAGAAGGGAGAGAGGAGAGAAGTGTAATTAGTGAGTTGATCAACAGTCTCCACATTGCAAATGACGTGCACACGGAGCCCTGGCGGCCGCGCAGGTCTGTGCGCTCAGAGGTTTTTTTTTTTTTTTTTTTTTTTTTTCGTACCGGCTTCTCTCTAAGGGCCAAATCACATGTAGAACAATGGACAACCGCTTCCTCCTCAACAAACAGGCTGTATTCAGGATTTCTCACAAGTACTAACAAGTCTAATTTTTCCACAAAATAAAAAATAAAAAATCCAGATTTGAACTCGAAAAGCCGGTTTCTGTTTCTGTGAGCTGAGGGAGACATTTTTATTTAAAAACGTGTAAAATTGCTTTTATGATGTGCTTCTTGTGCTTGATTTTATTGATTTTCTCAGAGGGATGATTATGATATAGACATTTGGAAAAAGTATATGTAAATATCTTGAATTTAATCAAAATGTTAAAATAGATCATCTTGATTTTTTTTTTAAACTAATAATTTGTGATATTTAATTAATCTAAAAAAATCTGCGTTAAAAACAACTAAAAGCAAAGATCAAAATCAAAACATCGGCCCTTTTACGCGCGTCAAATCTGACCTGTGTTCTATAAAGCTACACAACAAGATCATACATGGACCCACATATGGACCCAGAGTCTGATTTATTGTGCTTCTTGTTTTCAAAAAGTGAGGATTTTGCATCCAGTAGTTTAAGGTGCATGTAAACATTACAAGTTACAAATCAAACCCACACAGCTCCACAGTCATCCACATGTTGGAAATTCCTTTTTTTTTTTTTGCCCTTTCGGGACCGCTGTGGGCCCCGTGTGGGTTCACTGGAGCCAAATTGAAAAAGTCAATACAGGGTCACCCCAAAATCCCCCTCTCCTTGTTCAAAGCTCAAACCAGTGGCGTTCACTCTTACAAAGTGACCCGGTTCTTTGGCCGTATTTTTTCCTTTTATGCAAACTGCGTTTCACCCTAAATCGGTTTAATAGAAGCTTTCTGGGCAAGAGGAAGACTTTACAGTCTCAAATGGGGAGAAAAATCAAGAGATCTTGTTCGCCTTCATGGAAAAAAAGAAGAGGAAAAAAAATCGAAGCTGGGGGTGAATTGAACTGCATGAGCCGGGGCTTGGGATGTGATGATAAGGCTGCTGCTGGCAAGTGAGGTCTACTTTGCAGCCACGTTGACTGAACTGCGCTCAGACCAACTGGATCCTTAAGAAGCCAAGAGATCCCGAGCCCGACCCGACCCCAGGCTGTTTATTCTGGGTTTAGAGAGGTCCCTGACAAAGAGGGTGGGTGGGTCGAGGTGATGAACGGAAGCGTCACTTTCCACCCGGATCCAAGGCTCCTTGCTGCTGCTGCCGCGGCTGCAGCTGCTTCCCTGTCCTCCAGGGGGGCTTTTTCAGCCTGGCAGCCCTGAGAGGCGTCGCTCACAGACGGCTTGGACAGTCGGAGACGCGCCGCTGTTGCTGCGGACGCGCACAAAAAGTGCAGGAATGGACCTATTTGTGATTTAAGCGGAGGACTTTACATAAACCAGCATGTTTTTCTTTAAAATTTTTCCCACCATTTCTGTGAAAGGATGGACTTTTTTCCGTTTTTTTCCTCCCTCATAAATTAAACTGATGCGACATTTTCCAGCGGAGGCGCGTTTTGTTTTGGTTCATATTTTTCACATGTTTTTCCACGAGAAAATGAGAAAGCACAAAGCGGATTTAGACGACCGATATAGGGCTACCGCTCTATCTTAACCTCCTGCGTTTGGTAGTCCCCCCCCTCTCTCCATCTCTCTCTCTCTCTCTCTCCCCCGGTTTCCTCCCTCCCTCTCTCCCCGCGGACGATGCTCTTTCTCCGGACGCAGCTTGACAAGACCGCGCGTTAACGAATATTTCGCCCCATTTCCATATCGGCACCATCCGCAATTAATTATAGATTTCTATCAGCAAACTCCGCTCCTGAGGCTCTGTGCGCGCGCGCGTACGACTGCGCGTGAGTTTGCGCGTGTCACAGTGTGTATGTGAAATATTTCAGCCTGAAAAACTTCTAATCAAACTTCTAATCATAATTAAAATACATTTATATGCATAAAGATTAAAAATATCATAAACTCGGTTGGATTCGGGTTCTTCTGAATGCAGATTGATAAATAAAAGGTTTCTGCTGTCACTTCAGGGGATCAATAACTTGGAATCGTCCGGAGATATTACCATATTGGCTTTGACACGTTGGGAAATGCCAGGGGAAGGGACTGTTGTTGGTCCATCAATACACCCTGGAAAACTCAATTGATGCTCGGCTTGATTTTTAATTCTTTAAACAATTAAGTTGTCATTTTTTTCCTGTCTCGAGCAAACACCTGGACAGATTTCATATATAAATATTCCCTCTAAGCGCCATCAGACTTGTTTGCCCTGTGCGTCGGCGCCCTCGTGGGGCTGCAAAGCTGACCCCTCTGCCTCATCAAGACACACACAAAAGCACGCTAAAGTCCACATCTCTGACCCGCAGCCTGCCACAGTGACCCACCAGGCAGCACTCGACCAGCAAACACACGCAAACGCTTCTAAAAAAAAAAGACGCATAAAAAGTTAAGCACAACTCTTTAAACGCAGCATGAGAGACTTTTAGCCACAATCTCCAAGAAAATCCATGAAGAAAATGATCAAAAACATAAAGGAACGTTCTGTGAAAATACCACAAAATCCTCAAAAGTTTTCATGTAATACTAAAGTATGTCAGGGAATTTTATAAATGCTAAAAAAACTGACATCAATTTGCTGGAAAGTTGAATTTTAAAAAAAGCACATATAAAACAAAGTCATCTCTCACAAAAGATCCCTTCTTCCACGCTGACAAGACAAATCCTCTGTGAAGTGGGTGTGTGTGGAAAAAACACTAAAAACGTAGAAAAATACAACTATGAAACAGAAGCTGAAAAAACATAAACTCTCGACATTTTCACCTCCAACCTTAACCAGCAGCCGCTCCATAAATATGAAATCGGTAAAGAAGAGAGAGGGAGGGAAAAAAAAATCAACTTCAAATTCACCTTCTCTTACCTTGTTTTAAATCCCCCCCAAAAAAGAGCAGAAATAGCACTAATAATAAAGCCAGTGAAAAAGGGAAGAAATAGAAAAGCTCGTGGTACCTTTGGTATAAAGCATTCCGTTTTCCTTTTCTTTCCTGTCTTTCTCTTGCTCAGTAGCGATCCGATAATAGCATATGGAAAGTGTTTTCAAAATGCCCAGATTTGGCACATTGTCATTGAAAAGAGAGGAGCGCAGTGATGCGGTGCTACAACAGGGGAAATGAGTTGCGGATTGGACGCAGCCCGCCTCGGTGCGGACTTATCCCACTTTAATTTAATATTCCGCAATCACACACACTAGTGATGGCATATAATTCAAGGAGAAATTCAGAGGGAAGGAAATGCTTTTGTGTGTGTGCGTGTGTGTGTGTATGTGTGTGTGTGTGTGTGTGTTTTTTTTTTACACCACTTTATTTGATTAAGGAGAGAGGCAGCACAATATTGTCTTTTTTCCTCTGTTCCCTCTACCACCTCCTCCTCCTCCCCCCCTTATCCCAGAGTCAGATTTTATATTCTTTTATAAACGAATCAAAAAGATATTTATTTATTCATATTTAGGTCATTTATTTAGAAATCAACAAGCCCGACTCCTCGGTCTGGTCGGTGTCACATTGGAATCATCCCTAACATAAAATCGAGACCCATAAACGCTTGTTTGTAAAACACTGAACCCAAAATCGATGTATTGGGTCATTTCAATCGATTATATAAACGAAAATCCATAGCAACATGAGACCGGTATCAGCCCACTCTTCCGCTCCCTTTTAAAGAGAGAGAGAGGGAGAGAGAGGGGGAGAAGGGGGGAGAAAAGGGAACAGAACACAGAGAGAGAGAGAGGTTTAAAAAAAGCTTGAAGGCTAAAAACAAATACTGTCAAAGCAGCCCTTCATCAGATCAAGATCAGGACATTTTCACGTGAAGGACCCCAAAATGAACACACCTTAAAGGGGTCTGCTTTAATTGGATTCCGTCCCCGGGATGTCCACACTGTTGTGTTTTTTGTTCTTATTGATTCCGAATTGCTTTGTAAACCTGCTGCGCGTGCGGCGCTACAAGAGCGAGCTTTGTTCAGACATATGTTCACTAATTGGAATCATTCCGGGTTAATGAAATCAGACGGAAATTAAAAGAATTCCTCATTTCACCAAGAGGTGAGGAGGTCTGCTGCTGGTGGTGGTGGTGAGGGGGGGGGGGGACCCCATGGCCTCTGAGGGTTCTTGAACCTCACTTTCTTCTCTTTTTTTTTACTTAGAAGTGCTTCCAGATGCACTCAGATAGCGCTGATGACAACAATTAGAAAAAAAAAGTCCTAATCAAACGGGGTTACGTGGGATTACGTTGCGTTTCAAGGGTCAAGGGCACCCCCCCTACACACACACACCTCCTCCTCCTCCCCCCTCATCCCGCCACCTACTCATCTTCCGCCCTGCGCACCAAATATCACATTTCAACAGCAACAATCAAGGGCCGCCTGTAATCACGTATGCAAATTGCCAAGCCTAACCAAACGCACGGACATGACAGCCGGTGCGCACCGTCAGATGAGCTGTTGCGCAAACTGCGCATTAATATGCAACATGATATGGAGGGGAGGGGAGGGGAGGGGAGGGGGGGACGGTGGGTGTGGAGGGGGCTAAAAGAAGGAGGTGCCAATCATGTAAAATTTACATGTGACCACAGCTGCAGGGGCTCTCGAGCAAGAGAGGAGGAGGGGGGTGGCGAGGGGTGCAGCTAGGGATGAAGGAAGAGGAGGGGGGGGGGGATCTTGAGATCATAGAAGACGGAGGGAAGGGGTGAGAGAGGGTGAAGGTGCGGGGCGCGTGGGGTGTTTATTTGATAAGACTGTGAACTCGTTACGCAAAGTTTCCTACCTTTGAATTAGAGGAGCTGATGGGAGGAGAGAAGGACGGAAGGGTGACATGGCACACTTCCTAGTTCTCTATTCGGGTCGCTCACGAGAGGAAATCAGCGCGCGCGCACACACACACACACAGACACAGACTTCCACCAGCACTGCTGTCTCCATTCAGCCTCACCTCACCCTGCTGCCCTCCTCCCACTTACCCCCTTTGCTCCTCCGATCTTTTTCATTGTTGAACTCTGTTTAATAGACACGCGTCCAGTGAATGTCCTCCATCTAAAGAAAGAAAGAAAAAAAAACAACAGGAAACCAACCGCATCGCGATGCGCCAACACGCATCTATAAGCCTCAAATTCTAATGAATGCACCAATTTTATTGATTATTGATCAGATTCACAAATTATATACTTAAATACACTTTATAATTAAAGTGTTAAGAATATCACTGTTTCTGTTTGGTCAGCTGAAAGCAATTAAAGAAAATCATTAATTGATAACAGTCCTAATAGAAATCAAAATATTTTACACTTGTAATTAGAAATGAAATTAAAAAATACAAAATCATACGAATATAATAATATTAATAATCATAATATTATTATTAATAATAACAACAACTCCAAAGGCCTCTGCCTGATGGCCTAATGAAAGTCAGACCTCTACAGTCTGGTCCTCACATGGCTTATTAAAGCGCTTTCTTCATGACAACGCAGCAGCTTGAACATGTCAATTTAGTGGCCCAAGAGGTCCTTTTTAGACCTCCAGGAGCCCCCGCTCTCTCTCTCCTGGGGACCGTCACCCCTCCACCTTACCCGACCCATCATCCACCCATCCATGCCCCTCCTCCCCTCCCCTCCCCTGCCTTTCTTCTGACACTCAGCCGGCCATCCCAACAGTGCAAATAACCCGGTCAGCACCGAGCAGTCAGTTCCATGGCAACAGATTGACACCTCGACACTCAGGGTTTAAAAAAAAGAAGAAAAAAGCTGGGTTTGGGTTTGATGATCAGAAAGTCATGATTCTTTTCTTATTAGAGTTTTTATTTTTGACTCATTTTAAGGATTCTGACAGTTAGGGGGGGGGGGGGGAATATGCAACAATTTAAGGATGGGAAATTAAAAGGGAATTTGAATAAATATATTGGATCAATAAAAATATTTAAATTGATTTGCAAAAAAATATTTTTTCAATTCATAAAATAAATATAAATGATATTTATTTCACGTCTTATTTCTGCTGCAGGATGCAGAGGTTTCCCACTGAGCACTGCTGTCAGCTGTGAGCTTGTAGATGCTGCCTGGACGCCATCATCCAGTAAACCAACCAACTGGAGGCGCAATGACCAATGCGTAAATGCGCACGGATTAAGGGACGTGGCCCAAACAAATTGGCAACGCTTGAAGGGAAATTCAGAACAAAGAAAGAAACAAAAAGAGAAAAAGAAGTCTCAGTCAAAAACAAATAATACAATTAAAAATTGTATTTAATTATATGAAGGTGTGAATTTTGCTCGTTGTCTTCATCACTGCTCTGGCAGAGTCCTTATGAGGGTTCTTCAGTCTCCTCTCCTGGTGGTCATCATTAAACTGGATGACCTGAGTTCAAGCAGCTATTTCTGCAAACCATACCTAAGTGCCAGTAAGCAAAATTCTCCCAGCTCTCCTGCTGTCTGGGTGGTTTTGACCTATGACCTTATCATGTTAGATGGCAAAAAATCTGGGATTCTCTATAAATGAGCAATCATTATGAGGCAGTATAAAAAACTAAAGAAAATTATTATTTTAAAGTGTTTTCTTGAATTAAAATTGAATAATTATGTTTTATTTGATGGATATGAATGCACATTTTAAAATTGCATAATTAATTTATTTAATGAAGTGATTTTTAAATAAATTAATTAGCAAATAAAATTTGTTTAAAACTTGTTGACTAAGTGAATTTCTAAAATGCACTCATTTCTCAGGACGCAAATCTAATTTCTGCAAATTTAGATCAAACTTCCTTTAAACCTCAACGTAAACAGAAAGAAACATGGAGGCAAACTGGATAACATCAGAGTAGTGCATGCAAATGAAATGCCGAGCACACACACACACACACACAGAGCGACACACAAACACAAACTCTGTTATGTTTTCAATTTGGGTTGAAATGCAGACATTTTCCCTTGGTTGCATAACTGCCATCCGTATCGCTCCTCCCTTCAATTAAATGCTACTTCTCCCAAACAAAATGTCAGAATCGTTCTACACAGGGTAGTTCAACAGTGATTTGTTCTGAAAGCTACGTGTCTTTCTCTGGGAGAATGGTGTGTGTGCAATCGTGTGTGTGTGTGTGTGTGTGTGTGTGTGTGTGTGTGTGTGTGTGTGTGTGTTTGTGTCCTGACCTCAATTGTGACTGGGTTCACAAAGAGATGGAAAAAAGGTGCCTAAAAATACATTTAATTCACAATCAGGCTGGCTGAGCTGAGAATGACAAATCCTTTTAGGACACCCTGAGATGTGAGATTATGAAACACACACACACACACACACACACACACACACACACACACACACACACACACACACACACACACACACACACACACACACTTAAGGTTGTGTTAACTGTTTATGTGCACAGATGTGTGACTGAGGTAAAACGTCTGTTGTGGAAATTCCTAAATAAATTCTGCTGCTGAAATATTGACTTTGGCAAAATAGCTCTCCTCTTTATTACTCATCGACACGTCCGGCCTAAAAATTCAAATTGGTCAAAGGCAACAAATACAAGGAGTTAATAAGAAATTGAAAATATTCTGTTCTGACAAACTAAGGATATAATTATTGCTTAATTTTAAGACTTTTGTGAAAATAAACAAAATAAGGGATTTTTAACAGCTTTAAAATCAATCACCAAAATGTAATAATAATAATAATAAATTTTTTTTTTTAAATTCTCATTTTACAACTTTTAAGTTTTTATTTTCACCCTGGAACAAATGCCCTCCGCTCACGTCCAGCGGCTCAGAGTGATTCCAAGATGGCCGCACACCTGTCATGGAGGTGGCTTGACCTGATTATGAATGGAGATCACCTCAAGGCCTCTATGAGATCCAAACAGCAGGCGCACCTCGAGTTGATGGTTCAACGCCAGTCAAAGGCTTGTTTTAAGACCGCTGACCACCCCCCTTTAGTAAGAAAGGATAAACCTTACAGTTGTGTATCCCTTCTCTCTCCCTCTATTTCACACTCACATACACACACACACACACACACACACACACACACACACACACACACACACACACACACACACACACACACACACACACACTTCCTTCTTCTTTCCCTCCAATACATTCTCTCTCTCTCTGTGTCTCTCACATCAGAAGCGCTGAAATGCACCCCAGGGCCAAATCGCACAGAACAACCCCTCTGAGCCGGAGAAAAAAGCTGGAATCCGTTTGCCCTGATATTTCACCAGCACCAGCCAGGAGCGAGAGAGGGGGGGGGGGGACAGAGGGAGAGAGGAGAGAAAGGGAGAGTGAGAGAGAGGGGGAAAGAGTCTGGGGCAGAGGAAAAGGGATAGATGGGAAAACGGTAGACTAGGGCTGCATTTATTGGGGGTGTGAGTGGCATGCTGTAGGCTGTGGGACGGTCGGGACAGTGAGAGGTGTTGCTGCTAGGTGTGGTTGGGTTTCCAGAAAGAGAAAGCATAGATAGGAAGGTGGAGGAGGAGGAAATATGAAAAAAAAGTGGGAGAGATGGAAGGATTGGTCATGCGCAAGGTAAGAGTGAGGCTTTGTTTGATTGTATATGGTAGTGGTGATGGGAGGAGGGAGGGGGCAAGGTGGGGAATTGGAAGGAGGGGGCTGAAGCTGTCGTCTGTGGGGTTATTATTATTGCAGGCAATCTTTGTGTGTGTGTATGTGTGTGTTTGTGTCTAGTGCAGGAGAGATGAGGAGATATGAGATTCAACCTCAGGGCCATTATTTATTTTTTCTGACTCATGTCATGTGGCAAAAATAAGGTTTGCGGTCATTCTTTTCTCTTTAGGAACTCTCCAATTTAGCATTTGCATATTTAATGAGAAGATGGCGACACAGGTGCCGACGCCGGCCTGTGCGTTCAGGCCTCTTGGCCTTGCTGATTACCATCTCTCCCACCGTCCCAGACTCTCAAGCGTAACGACAGAACAGATAAGAAGAAACAAACAGAAAACACAAAAAGGATATGTGGTTTAAATGAAAGAGAGATCAGCAGAACACTGAACGAGAGAGCTGTGTTTTTTCTCCCTTTTTTTGGTCATTTCGCCCAGTTTAATGGGAGGACAGTTAATGGGCCTTTTTTTTATCGGGAACAGGAATCAATCATGAGGTGTCAGGCGCCCGTTGAATCCGGGCTGTGGTCCTCTTCACAGATGACTGATTAGCAAGCCAAAATCACCAGATCCATCTTCCGACGGTCACTTTTATTACAGTCATTTTTAAAGTGACAGCAACCTGCCTGGTCTCACAACACTGGCCACCGCATATATATTCTCATCTTCGCTCCCCCTCGCCCTGTCCCCGCGCCACATCTGTCTTCCTTTTCCCGATCTGTCGCCGGGTGTTTGGTCAGTCGCCATCCTGTTGTTTCTCCTTCTTTTAACTACTATTTTTAATCTGACTTTCTTCATTTTGTTGTTTCGTCTCCTCAGTCGGCGGTGCACTTGTTCTCTCACTTTAACTGGGCAAGTCGAAGAGAAGCGGGGTCACGGAGGTGTGGAGAAGAGACAGGAAAGGAAGGGGGGGCAAGGGAAAATAAGTGAGACCCCCACCTCTGCTATTGTCTGATGGGTGTGTTCTGAATCCCCATTCCGTTTGCTCTCCAGGGAGGGCGAGGTTTTGCACAGTTACCCTGCTGTCTTCCAACAAACCCTCCATTCCCATGCACAAAATGAAAGCTGCATTTACATGTCTTACAGGGTGACACTGAAATTGAAGGCCAGGGAGTGTTAAAGTACGCGTTTGGGGCCAGCGTGTAATGATACGTCTCTGGGAATGAATTTTCAGGAGATTGTCTCAGGGAAGAATTTAGCTTTTGGAGCTTGTCAGTCAGAGTTCTCATCCTTTACTTATAAGCTGCGTTCAAAATAAATCACTCCATCGAATAATCATTGTGGAATCATTCAAAATGGCAGATGAGTTAAGTTTACCCGATGGTCTGCATGCGTGTTTGTGTGTGTGTTTGTGCGTGTGTGAGTGTGTGTACGAGGTTAAACTCGAAAAAGCACTCCTGTGTCTTGGCAGGAGATATGCTAATCATAGCTGACATGAGTCTGAAAAAAAAATCAGCCAGACTAACATGTGTCTAAGATTATATTTACAACATTCTCTGCAAAGAGGGACACAGCTACACATGTGTGTGTGTATGCATGCGTGTATGTGTGCGTGTGTGTGTGTGTGAACACAAAGTAAAGGGAAAAGTGGGTCAGGTAAAACAAGGAAACGTATTTCAGAGAAAGCCTGCCATTTGCGATGTCCTCAGAAAACAAGTGATTGAACAGCTTGTCGAAACATTAAGGCTCAAATTTGAAAGCTTTGGAGTCGTCTTAAATACACAAAGGATTATTTTATTTAAAAAATTTGTCCTTTGTTTTCACTACCAGCTAAAACACAGGAAGCTTTCATTCTTTTTTGTTTTAAGGCTAATGCCGTGAGTCGAAGAGAACATTTTATTCTTCTGTGATCTGCATTACAAGAGAACCTGGGTCATTTTTTACAACGAAGCACCTGACCATCAGAGTGACTCAGTCGGGTATAAAATATGTGTCCTGCTAAACCCCATTTGGACTGAACCTTTAGATATGTGTGTGTTCATGCATGTGTGTGTGTGTACATGTGTTGAGGGGGCAGATAGAGAGACTTACACACACAGGAAATCATTCTAATGGCGCTAGCAGCTGTGGGTTACTAAGCGAACACATACGGCTGTAGATATACTGCATCGGTCTTCACATAAGCTTTGGATCAGGTTTGTGGAGTGTGTGAGAGTGTGTACATAAAGAGGGCTCAGTGTCTTTGGATCCTTAACAATAAAAAAGTTAGATTTTGCACTTAATTTGTTACGCAAAGTTAAAAGGATCAGAATGGAAACAGAACTTTATCTGTTATAGTGTCTTCACCAGTCTTCCACTTTTTCTCTCTTACACACACACACACACACACACACACACACACACACACACACACACACACACACACACACACACACACACACACACACACACACACACACACACACACACACACGTTTACAATTTATCAAGAGGGCAGCGGAGAATCCAGAAGTCTGACAGTGAATTTGTCCCAAATATCCAACCAATAAAAAAATGGCTGCAGTATTTTACTCTAGAAACGTCTGATGACAAGCAGTAACTAGCGTGAAATTCCCCATAGATTAAATGTCCTGGGAGTTGTACTCCCATCTGGAAAGTACACACATCTGCACACACACACAACTTGTATACCTCTTCCAGGGAAAGTCACAGGAAGCAAATACACACTCACACATATATATACTGTATATATAAAAACTGCAATGTTGACATACAGGCATATGAAAAGTTGCATGCAAAGACTGTGACATCTGCAGGCACGCCATATAGCGTCTGGATAGTATATAAATACATGCATGTCTGTATAGAAAAACACCGACTTACTCACAGATGCTCAGACTGGAGACACACTGGGGGGCAAATCATAGCAGGAGACTTGCAGCGTGTTTGCCTGATTACCAGTCAAGCAAATAGCAGATAGAGCATGCTCACACTGCCACCTCCATCCTCCTACACAGATATGCACATACACCTGTTTCTTTGTTGGTTAGTCATTGTGCTGATTATTATAACCATTAAAAGTTTTGTTTTTCTACTTTTTTACTCCTGTTTTGTTCTTTGTCGTTCTTTTTTCTCCATCTTGGCTGATTTGAGCTTGCAGGAAAATGCACCCAAAGACCCCAAATTGCTTAAAAAATAAAGGTTATTGGATAAAATCCCTACAATAATAAACAATATGGAGTGGAGGGCATCATGCTGGATGTTGTGAGTGAGTGATGGATGGATATCATGCAGAGGGAGGGGAAAAAAGTGTAGTTAAGATGATTTTTTTGACAGCAGAACTCTTTTTTCCCCTTTCTCGCACCTACTGGTGCTGTAGAGCTCTTCTGCATGTGTAGAGACTCTCGATGGAACGCTAAACCTGCAAGGTGTGAGTCTCCTGACAGATAAAGATGGCCAAAGGTGTAAGGAGGCCAGTTTGTTGTAGTCTTGGCATTTTGTCCACTTGTACTGAAGAACATGAAAGCCATCTAGAGCAAAAAAAAGATATAATTCAGCAAATAAAAATATAGTTTTACTGTGTGAATATGATTATTATATATAATATGATTAAGTGAAGGAAAAATCAAGTCATAAAAAGAAGCAACAATTTTATTATTAAATATAAAAAAGGTAGTTTTCCAACACATTCAGGATTCAGGGATACTTTGTTTGTCTGCCCACACAATTTACATTTTGCATGCTACAGGTATCTATTGCACAGAGAACGATGACGAGGATTCCAAGGGTGAGTTTGCATACTGGTCAACTATGATTTGTGCACAAATATCCTTTAATTTATGGAAGCATTGACTGAACTTAACCGGAATAAACAAACAAAAAATATCAAACTAAAATATGGGGATGCTTAAGTAAAAAGATGTATATTATTAATATTATTGCAACTAATTTAATAAAAAAAATCAAAGGAAATTATTTACACATATTTTTGTTTTCCCTGTGTGGACATCAAAGGGTTAATAATTTATTGTCTTCTTTTTTCTGTTACTTTAGTTTAGATTCTTTACCTAAAAAAACAAATTTTAAAAACTAAATCTAGTCTCATCATGTGCAACAACTATGAAAACATGAAAGTTTTTTTTTTGTGTGTTCAATCGAAAAACTATTTGAACATATTCTAAATGTTAAAGGGAAAGCACGTGAATCTGTAGAACTTAAACATATCGAGGGACATGTCCGAGCTGCACATCACAATAAATTTAATAAATACATTTTTTACAGTCAGCCTCAGTGGGGTCATTTTATATGTGCAGTTTGCATAGCCACCTGGTTCTCATGCAAAGCTTCCAGCTGTTCTCACGCAGGGAAAGTGGAGGCAGAGTTTGAGAAGGTCAGACAGAGGTAAACCTAAATAAAGTTTCTTACCAGGCTACTTTACAGGCTTTGCTTAAAAGTATTGATTCAGTCATTAAAAACAAAAATAATAAGCATTCTGTTTAGCGAAGAGAAAGTTGCAGTTTACAGCTTGTATGTTCATATCATCTCCTGGCATCTGTTTTCCTTACCGCAGTTATGTGCCATAATTATATTAGACTTATGACCTTTCAGAAGAGAGAGAGGGGCCGAGAAAAAAAAAGAAGAAAAAAAAAAACTTGAACATCTTAATTCGATCCGTTTCAAACAAGAAGAGGCCGATTTTGGGAGAGGAGGCAGAGGCCGCACACATAACGTATTACAGCGGGAGTGGGGTGCCAGCTAAAGCGTTGCCCTGCTTTTTATTTTCACTTCATATTCTCCAGTGAAAGGTTCTTTTGTTGTCTGACTTTAATGAGAAACATTCCATTGTGCCAAATGTTGGTTTAACAAACTGAACTTTGCGGCCCTCGTCCTTGTTTTCAGATTAGATTTATAAGGAAAAAAAAGAAGTAGAGGGGACCCAGCAGTGGATGCAAGGCCTAAACAAAGTAGACATGCACACAAGCACGCCCGAGTCATTCAAACACATTCAGACAACATGCTTTAATCCCTCATTCTTTACACCCCAGACTGTGTTATCGGCTGTAAAGAGAATTCAAAAAGCATGACTATGACAGAGAAGCATGCAAAGTAATATTTAGAGGAGGAAGGGATTGATAGGAAGGGATGGGAGAGCAGGACAAAGAGCTAACTAGAATTCAGCTCTCAGCTTTAAATATGGTTGAGTTAAAGGGGCTGCATGTTTTTGAGGGTGTGAATGTGTGTGTATGTGTGTTTGTGTGCGTGCGTGTGTGTGTGTGTGTGTGTGTGTGTGTGCGCGCGCGTGGTATTGACAAATTCAGCCCTTGATCTGTGAAGAGGAGGTGATGGTGTCTTAAGAGCTGGTCGTGTACAAATTGTGTAGATTTAGCCACTGGAAACAATCATGTAGCGTGTCTGTGTGTGTGTGTGTGTGTGTGTGTGTGTGTGTGGATGGAACTACTGAAAGCAATTCCTCAGAATAACCGGTGAGTTGGACTACCTGCTGGCATGAGCTAAGCTGCGGATCAATAAAAAGTGTGCGTGCGTGTTCGTATATGTGAGAGCAGGTTGTCGTTTGTTTATTTGTGTGTGTGAGTAGGTAGGTGTGGGTGTGCATTTGTGTGTGTGTGTGTGTGTGTGTTGAGGCATCATACAGTTACTGGAACACTTGCTATATTTGGCTCCCCTCAATGCAACATCGGCTTTTATGAAAGCAATCCATCTGAATCTCTGCAATAAATTCCCATCAGCCGACAATTTCTTAAGTGAAACTAACAAGTGTTTCTAAATTCTTTACAAAATTACATCTGAGCTCCAACAGATTAGATGGTAGAAACAACATTTAGGTCAATAATACAGTTTAGACGTCATGTTGGATCAATACAAACACACAAGCTGTGGACGCTTACACACACACACACATACACACACCGATTCAGTTGCCATGGTGTCCGTATGCTTTTTGCATGTTCCTGTCACACCAATGTTGTGTGTGTATGTGTGTGTCATGTGCTGAAGGGCATGGTGACCTAAGCAGCCAGCAGCTTTTCCTCAGGGTGACACTTCCATTACACTTTAACAACACGGACAGACACACACACCGAAGCCACCACAGCCTGAGACAGACTGACAGCTGCTCCGCCACACTCATCTGCATACTGTTGCTGCATCACTGAGAATCATTTCTAAAAAGATTTTGACACGTGTTTGTATGTAGGCGGCATCATTCCAGCTGGTGTCACAGGTGAGATGTTCATGAAACATGCAGGAGGCATGCACCAGCCTTCAACCTATTGGCCTCTGCTTTCTGCTGGTTGCTGCCAAGTGTAGCCACAGGCAAAAAAATAAAATAATAATAAAATGCCCAGTCATCTCATAACATGAGATATATTGTTAAGGATTAGCTTGCAATCAAAAAAATAATAAAAGCTATGATGCAGAGGTCAAGTTCTGGTCCATCAATGCTAGATCTGATGGGTACTTGCAGCAGTATGGATCTGCACGTAGCAGAGGGGAAAACATGAAGGAAAGCTACTGAAGTTGAATAGAGATTTTACAAAGTTTAAATTTTAAACTTATCATTTTGAATTCACAAAGAGCTAAAAATTACAACCAAATAAAACATATTTTGGAAGAAAACAGTCAACTTCAAAAAGCATACTGTATATTTGACCAATTATAGGGAATTCTTAAAAATCTTTTTAAAATATAGAAAAAATGCAAAACATGCAGAATACATCTACATGGACAATATGCACCTGTAGTTTTATGGGTTATCAACACAGAAATGATTTTGCTTGAAGGCAAATAATCTAAGCTAAAGTAACTACTAAGGCATATTTAATACAACTAGCTGGCCAAAGTGTATTACAAATTAGACAAATTTAAAATGCAAAGGTAAATATGAATAAAATATAAAAAGATATTAAAGCAAATAACACACATCATTCAAACAGCGACTGTTTGGGACATCAAAAAATAAGTTAAATTTCTTAAAGACTCAAGTCTGTAGATAGAAATTTTATTAGTGATATTAACATTCGGAAGAACAGCTTCTCCCCTGAGGATGTGAGGCTCATGAACTTTGACCCTAGCTATCATTTGCAGTTTGTCACATTATGATTTTAGATTTTAATGAATGATTTTAGGTTATTTATTCATTCTAAGATGGTAACAGTTAAACATTTCATTCTCCGATGCCTCTAACAGCATCTGGATGACAACATTACATTATTAGGAATATGAAATAATTTAAACACATAATTAATCATATGGCAAACTTAAGGAGAAGAATGAAAACCTGCCTTCAGAGATATGATGCGAGGGTATAGTTTGTGTTCATGGTTTTACACACAAACAATTACCTCACATTTTAATTGGCATGTTTTTATTCACCAGACAAGAAGAAAAAAAAATCCTAACTTTGCAGCGTCCATGACACAACACTAGTAGAGCTATTACTGATTAAAATATCTAACTTGATGCTTCCCTCCCAATTGGTTGTTAGCATCCTGGTGAGCATGTTCCCTTGGAAAAAAACAGAAAAAAAAGAAGAGTTGATATGTCTGGCCTGACACTAAACATAATCACAGGCTGAAAACAAGGGGGGGGAAGAGTTTTGAAGCCCCTTTTTGATGCAGGCAGCAGCTTGGAGTCAGTAATGAGGATGTTGATTTTGTTCTGATTATAGAATTGCCGGTCTGTTTGTTGATATAGCTCGGCTGTGTCCAACCCTCCTGCTGAGGTACATGGACACCGACTGCCAACATGTGAATTAAAATTATTCGCCATCCAATTAGTCGCACTACTCACTCTCTGAACTGAAAATAATCAGCACAATAGGAGATCAAATTCAGACCCCTACTAGGACCTTAGCTCCTTATAATATATATCTGACAGGAGGCATACTATACTAAAACTGCTGAAATATATGCAGTATGAGCTGCTAAATTACTCCAAATAACAGCTGAATTTCCTATACACATAATTACCTGGTAAAAAGTTGATTGTTTCCTTCTACATGTGCATTTGTTGAATTTTTTTGGATTCTAACAGGATTCCTGTATGATCTGCGCACAACTTTACACAATCGTCCGCACTCCATTTCACCAACTCAAAGGAGGCGGCTCAAGTCTTCCTCGCACACTTTTTTGTGTGCAAATTTCACGATGCACTTAAAAAGCGGCAGAAACAACTCATACATCCTCAAACCCTCTTAGCAAAAAATGCTAAAATCTGAGCACTTCCCATTATACATAATTTAGGGGAATCTATATTCATAGAAGTGCGGGGCGTGTTGTGCTCAATGGAGTAAAACGCCCCTGTGTGGCTAATGGAATGGCCTGAGTTGCGTGATTGAGTGAAATGTGCTGGAAAGATTGGGAGGAATTTTAGTGCAGATAAATAAAGGAGATTCTGCCTTTTACTGGGCGTCAGCATTAATGCAGCATCTCCCCAGGTGATCAACACATTCAAATGGAGAGTTGGTGAGATGGAGAGAGGAAGTGATGGGGAGACAAAGGGAGGAAGAAGGGGAGAGTAAGATTAGAAAATACAGAGGGAATGGGAGTGAGGACACTTTAAGAAATAGCCTGCTTCAATCGACTCCACATGCACGAGGGCTATAGCATAGCATCTCATATATCATCATAATGTTACCATTGGAGGGTTCAAAGGAAGCAAAAAAAAAAAAAAAAAAAAGAGGGAAAATGGGTCTTCACAAATTCAAAGTCAAAATAACCAAGGGACATTACGAAGCTTCTACAGCAGATGACTTGAGAAGGCCCGGACTGTCACATACGTTTGTTCCTTTTCCTTCTTCTTTCGTCTATAATTTTTACATCAACTGTGAGCAAGCCAGCTCTTTCTTTTCACCTCCCACTTTCAACATCCATTACATTTGCAGAGATGCAAGGAGAACATTTCAATTGGATTGCGATGGCCAGTTAGCGCCGCTTTGATCCTCACTCTGGTCTTTGAGGGCTCCATTGTTCCTGATTTGCTGGCTTGATCTGCCAAGGAACCAGTCTGGCCTGTTTCCACAAACCCATATATTCCTATCGTGGTTTTGGAGCTTAAAACATATATAAAATGATGTGGTTTGAAGTCCTTCAGCTGTTCTGTATGCATATATAGTGTTGCATGAAGTATAGCCCATTTGGTATTCTGTTTCTGCACACAACATAGGTGTTAATTGCTGCTCTAACATGAGAAAGACCGCAAAGAAAGGTTGTTACAGTAGTGTTCAGCCTCACGGTGCTTAATCTTAATCAAACAACAAATCTGTGCAGAGGTGATTTAGAGCATCAAATAGTTTCTTTTTCATCTTTAAAAGTGTCCAACATCACCTTTTAGGTATATAGCAGATTAATATGCATGTTATCAAAATGCTTATCCAATTCTTTAATAAAAAGCATCTGTTTAACTCAGGATGGTAGGTTTTTTTAGTGGAGTCAAGCATGCCCTTGGACATCAAAAAGCATAATTTTATCTTTTATGATCAAAGCTACAATGTCCTTTTCCGTGATATAGTAATAAATGAAATTGGATCTCTCATGATTGCACAGTTCATTGTTTTTTTAAATGTTGCAAGCAAAGCTTAGACATTGATAGTCAAGGACAAGGTTTGGCACTTACCTTTTATTCATGACAACTTAAAATATTTACCCTAATATAACGATCAGTAGGACGGTTTTTATTCGTCCATGCACAACTTTCCTTGTGCAAAATTATTCACATTTTACATGCGTTTGTCATTTTACAGTTACTTTAACTATTGAAGTGTATATGATACAGTATTTTGTTGCAGAGCAAAGTGGAAAATCTTTGTTTTGATTTTATGCATGCATGTGTAAATTTGTCCTGCATTTGATCATCCACCTGTTTCTTTAAGCTGGGTGTTTGATTGTCTGGTTTAGATTTTAAAAGCAGCACCGGTCAAAGTCTCTCTCATACCCAACCTTGAGATAACTCCACCACAGCGAGCGTAAAGAGTGACTGCAGAGAACATTTGCTCAAGTGTCTGGTCTCCTCCCAGATACAAATGAACAATTTGTTTTTTCATTTCTTTCCAAACCTTCATCTCAGCCCTTCTGCTTTGAAGTAGGGGGTGGAAAGGGAGGAGAAGGGTAAGGAAAGGGGTGGGGGGTGCTGCAGATTGAACGATACTGTGTTTGTCTTCAAAGAGTCCCGGCTTGCTTACAAATGCACCGGCAAGTACAACACCTTCAAGGTGAAATTGATAAATCTGGTGCTGAGCTCTTTCATGGCCGTAATAAGCAGAATTTGTTGAAAAGATGCAAAGATTTTTTTTTAGATGCAAATGATTTTTTTTAATAATTGACAGGGAAGGACCAAATTGAACTGTGCCAAGTAGATAAGAATATATTGAAAAAGCTCAGAGGTACATAATTACATTCATGAACAACATCCATCTGAGCCTACAGCTTAATAAAAGGCTGATTTTGTTTTTTTTTTGTATTTATACTTAAATCATCTACTGTTGCCCTTTGATCATCACCTAAGTTCTTCAGTGGACAAATGAATGAAGTATCCACAACATACTTTTTTACATATCAAACACACGATCTGATTGTAGTCATTCAGACAGAAACTTTCTCCAGGCAAAGACTGAGAGCAAACAAACAAGCCACGAGGGGGGAAAACAGAAAGACAAAGAGAAAAGAGAGGAAACTCATCAGTTGTCCTTCTGCCAGATGACATCCTTTGTACCCTCTCTGTCATTTCTTTCTCATCTGCTAAGATGGACAGAACCCCCCCTCCCCTCTTCCTTTCCCCCTCTCTCTCCCTGGGATGACTGCTTCACTTAAGTCCCTGGAGACACTTTTTTCCTCTGTTTTTCTCTTGCTTTCAGTGGCTGCTATTTTCCTGAAACTTTATGAATTAGTCACAAACCTTTTGTCTTCAGTTCCTCTCTTACTTTCTCTTCTCTCAGCCTGGACATAAATTCAACACCTGCCTCGAAAACTCATTGTCCATCTCTCTGCCCATCAGTCTGTCTCTCTTCTTTCTTCTTTTTGCCTCCAATTTTTTCTCAATTCTTGTCAAATGAATCCCAAACAACCAAACCCATGGGACATTCATTTCCCTCAATCACTGTCTCTTTTCTTTATATTTATGTAACTGTATATATAGAAAGAGAAATAAATTTTAGTTTTCCAAAAAAAAAGTTGAGTGTTCTCGTACTCGTAAATGAAATGCAGCTGCAGATCGAATGGCCTCGCAGCTCCCCGCTGTCCGCACCCCACCTTCCTCCCTCTACCTTTAAGATTGGGCAGACACAGGGGGTGGTGTGTGTCTGTGAGTTGTGTTTGCGTGTCCGACTCCTTTGTGACCGCTTTCCTGAACCCGAACCCTCCCTGCACTGAGGGAAATGGTGGACTGTGGCAACGACAGGGCAGTTTTACAGTGCACCGGGCTGAATGTTAAACTTATATTTAATGTATGACATTTCACACAAATCATCCCGCCACAGACATGACCCTGGGGTATTCCGCAGATTGCTTTTTCAGTGCCTCAGCAACTGTGGAATTACTCGTCCCAGTGAGAAAGAGAGAGGGAGAGAGAGAGAGAGAGAGAGAGCGAGAGGAGGGGGGAGCAGCCTTTGAGTTTGGCGAAATGATCGCCTTCTCACTGCTCTGGCCATCCCAGACTGGAAGCTCTCTCTCCCTCGCTTTTCTCTGTGATATCATGATCGCAGGGCCATGCCAAATTGAAAACATCTTGGCCGTCTGGCGGCTGCATGAAATAACCATATATTATGTGTAGCATAACACCCGATTGGATAGCAAAACAATTATGCTGTTTTGCAGTCTCAAAAGATTCCTTGTGGCCCTCTCAACCCCCTTGCTCCCTAATTTTAATGTGAAAAATCTTCAGAGGAGTGCGTGAAAATTATCTCAGATTTGTATGCTGGCGTTGAATTTATACTCCCTCCCAGAATCATGTCCGACATGAGCACATGTACAGCAGTTTACAGCAGAACGTACAAACCCTCTTCTGTACGGATTAAGAAAAATGCTGCTTTACGTCTCATATTCAGCTCTGTTCTGCGAGGCGTTTTTGCATCAACACTGTGTGGAGAAAGAATTGTAACATAGACAGTGAAAGAAGCCATAGCGTGTCCAAAAATGTATGCAGTCCTAAAAATAAACACACCACATTCCATTTTTTAATACTATATGTCAACATTCTTAAAACTGAACCACGAGACAGAATTCAGCATTTTTTTTTTCTTATTTTTGGCCAACTTGTCAGTTCAGGCTTGCAAAACAGTGTATATGATATAACAGATTCTGCAGCTGGGTCATCCATTTTATCTGAAAGGACATTTTTCAGCATTTAGGTTTATATATGAGAGGCGCATTGTCCACTACATCAGCGTCAGACGATTTTCTCAAGGTTAGATGGCAGCGGAGTTTCACGAGCAAGAGGACGCAGCAAGCTGTCACTTTCAAAATGTCCTAAAACACAAAACAGTCAAAAGACTTTATACTTATATTCTCACTTATTTCAACATCATAATTTCTACTTATTTGTAGGTGCAGTGCTGTCATAAACTTTCTCCTTTATCGATTACTTGTTTTTGCTTTTTGGACACTTAATATTTCAGAAATTTTTATATCAGGCAAAGATAACCTGAGTACATGCAGGAAAGGCAGTTTTCTATTAACGATTTCATTTATTATGAGTAAAAGGCTGTCCCTACCAACATGTCCCTATCTGAAAAATAAACTGTCCTGCATGTTAGGCCATGAATGAATGGATTAACTTCAGTATTTAGAAAGTTGAGTTCAGTTTTACTAACCACACCCAATCCTGATTACTGCCAGACCTGTAGAATTAGGAGATTGCTTCAATAAAACATGTCTGACAAGAAGAAGAAGAAGAAGACTAAACTATCTCAAAAAGCAACACATCGTGCCCTGTTCTAAGGCCAAAAACTCTACTGACCATAGAGAACACAAAAACCCGTCTCACATTGGCCAAGAAACATCTTGCTGGTCTCCAAAACTTTTGGGAAAATATTGTGTGGACTGGCGAGACAAACGTGGAACCTTTATAAAGGTCTGTGTCCCGTTCCATCTGGAGTCGAACTAAAACTGCATTTAAGAAAAACATCAGACCAACAGTCAGACATGGTGGTGGAAGTGTGATGGTCTGGGGCTGCTTTGCTGCTTCAGGACCTGGATGACTTGCTGTAACTGATGTCAAAAAACGACCTTTGACCTTTTACAGGACGTTCATGCTGGGAAACCCTTCATTGTGGATGAATTACAACAAATCTGCAAAGAGAGATGGGACAAATACTTTTCACAGCACTGTAAACTCAGTGTTAAAAACACTTGAATAAGACAGCTACAACTCATGCCTAATTATTAAGACTTATTAAGATTATTGTTATTAGCATTACAGCTATTACAAAAATAATAACACATACTATACCATTACTTTAAACTACTCATACATTCCTGAATATTTTAATAGTTAAAGCCCCAAAATGTTCAGAAACCCAAATGACTTATTTTGCCTTCAAGCTTAGACTGAGGGTAAAATGTACAAGTGTATTTGTTTTAGGCTGACTAAAACACACACACTTCTGTGTGTTTTAGACTTACTACTTATAATAAACCACCAAGATAAGAGGATTTGAGTCTCTGTGTTGTGTTTAATTATGAAGGATCATTTCATACAGCTAACGTCGTCAGCGTTGTAAACATTACAAAAAAGATAAAAAACCAGAATATCATACAATGTGTTAGGTCCCGCTGCTCCACATCACATCCACAAACACTGTAAGTCACAACCACAGTCAACAGCATAATTATCAGTTTCCCCACAGGGCGTTAGGAAACCTGTTCCTAATTGGAACCCAGTTGGGACTTTACATGGATTAAAATACATGAGGCTTCTGCAACAGGATAACACACACACATACATATACACACACACAAACACACCATCCCCTTGAGTTGGCAATGTTTTCCCCAAATTTTTATTTACGCTAAGTCTTGCATGATCCCCATTGTCTCGCTACACACGGGTCGAGCGCAACAATACGAGTCTCCAAAGCACAATTACGGCCCTATTTTCCCCCTGTTTTGTATTCTGTTTTTCTTTATTTTTGTTCCATTTCCCTGACTTAAGCTGTTGTCTAATGGACAGCACCGTGACAGAGGGGAGTTTGGTATCAGATTGAAGCCAGTTGCCCTTTTTGCCAATTTGCGAGCAGCCTCCTCTGTACTTGTAAGATGGCCAATTAGCTGACCGTCTGACAGAGGCTCTCTGACTGTGGCTATTAAAACACACACTCAAAGGCACACACACACACATGTACAGAAAGTACAAAGACTCACACACACGAGCACATGTTAGCACATACACACAGTGAGTGAGCCTGACTGTCCATCTCTATCTGCTATGTTTTGTGAGACATGCACCTAGGCCTCACCCCTCACCTCCTATTCACTATTAGGAAGGCACACACACACACACACCTCTCTCTCTCTCTCTCACAGGCCTTCATTCTCCTCACCAAAAGATGCCATGCTCCTTGACCTCTTTCAACCCCCTATGTTCACCTGTTCCCTTTCCAGTCTTCTCTCCTTCTTCACTTCTTTCCAAACATGTTCTTCTTCTTCCTCCTTCTCCATTTAGTCTTCCTCTTCCCTAACCCTCACCTCCATTTCCCTACCTTCTCTCCTGATTCTCTCTTTACTGATCCTTTCCCCTCCGATCATCCTCTCCCACCAATCTTCATCCATAAACAACCTTCCTCTCCATCTGACTCCACACCATTAGTCCAACTCCTTTCATCTTCTCTTGACACTTTTTTACTTAAACTCATCTTTAGCACATCTGTTTGGAGTATTGGCGTAGCTCACAAATAATTCGCCACTTTTCAGAGATGCTGGGTGTTTTTTTTTCTTCTTTTATATATCTCATGCCCGCCTTCTTTTAAAAGAATTTGTAGCATAAAACCTGAGATGACAAGATTGGGAAAAATCCAGGCATTACATTTATGAGTAAATATTAATAATAACGATAATTATAATAATGATTTAAGTTAATTAGTCCCCGCCTCTCGCCCCTTGACCGCTGGAGATAGGCACCAGCTGCCCCGCGACCCTCTGTGGAGGAATAAGCGGCTACAGAAAATGGATGGATGGAAGTTAATTAGTTAGTCAGTGGAAGAATCTAAACCTGAAACTACATAAAAACAGACACACTACCACAGCACCACACACATGAACTCTGGTGAACTTCTACCTAGAATCTCAACCTTTATTTACCCCACCCCCCAACCTGAGACCCAACCAGGACTACCTCAGCCATGTACCCCCACTACCACCGCCGACTCGGCTTTGTTGTCCATCAGAGAGGTTTGTTTAAAGTCTCAGCTCCAGTCCCATCACCTTTCTGCCTCCACGGTCAAGTTCAAGGGTCCCCTACAAACACACACAACAAGGGGTTGGGGGTGGGGTGGAGGGGGTCTGGATGAGGACGAGGTCAACAGCTTACTGAGACTATAAACGAGCCAAGCACGGACACCTGCAGGCATACATGCTTGTGCACCGGTGTTTCACACGGACTACATTCACTCAAACCAAGGAACAGGCATAGTCACGACTTATGCAACACACACACACACATGCACGCACACAAATATAAAGATATTATCAAGAAAATAATCTAGTGAGTTAATTCATATATACATTTTAATACATTAAGGAATTGAAGACATGCATCCTGATGCATAAATATCTTCAAAATTTGTAAAAGCTCTCAAAAAGTTGAGCTTATTAATACATGGAATGCTTTTGTTTCCTAAAATGAAGAAAAAACAGTTCATTTTCCAAACTTTACATTAATTTAATCAAATTTAACCTTATCCCATCTCTCTCACAAACACACATATCACTGCCTCTTCTGCCTCTTTGTGAATATTTTCCTTCTTAGTATAGCTAGTGCTAACACTGCAAGAGACAGAGAAATGTATCTTCCAGAAATGATGTTGGGTTATACATTGATTTAGTATAAAAAAAGAAATAACTTGATTCATTTTAATTGATTTCATATCAACTAGTTTGGGTTATAAATAATGCTTAAACCCCCTCATAAGGTTATTTTACACGAGCATCAAAAGTCCATTTTCCAACAGAAAACTTTACTTCTGCTCCTCTTTTAACTTTTCACATTGGAAATGCAGCCTGCATGTCTATCTGCAATTATTTCTAATTAATTTCATCCATTTCTTGAGAGACTATCTGAATCCCAAAATTAACACAAAAGGAACTTTGTGCCTCAGTTCTCACAGCAAAGATAATTATAAAGTTAGGACGGTTTGCTAATTTGAAAATGCTATCTGCATGACATCAAATATACATCTTTGATCTCACTCTGTCCCTGATGGTTAAATGCCTTTAATTATATTCCAGAAAAATTAACTTTCTCTGAATAATTAACAGAAATTTGCATTTTTGTTTGTATGCAGAGTGTGTTGCATACTTTATTTTATTAACACCAGAGACAAACAAACACTATATTATTTAAATGTGCAGAAAATCCATCAGTTGCATATCAAAACAGCTGCATTTAGATCTGCTTTTTATGCAACACATGAAAATAGCGCGATAGTTTTGCCATTACACACAAATATCTCTTTGCACTTGGAGCAATTTGCTTAAATCTCAGAACACCGTGAACCATAATCCTTTCACATTGTGAAAATTGCACAAAGCTCACACATGACCCACATGTGTTCTTGCGGATCAGGGGGAGGACCTTCTCCATATCTCATTATATTCCCCTATAGCATATCAGCATCTCCCTAGGTGAACGTGTATACATACAGGGAGAGGGAGAGAGAGAGAGGGGGAAAAAAAGGGAGTCAGATGATTCATATTATCTTTATCACCCTGCCACAGGAGCTGACTTGCCTCCCCTCTTTCGTCCTCACCATTATGTAAAACTATGGATTATGTTTGGTATGCACATGAGTCCTGCATGCAGAGGTGTGCTTTTGTATGCATGTGTGCATGTTAGAGACTTTATAGCGTGTGCTTGAGAGGAAAAGGGGCAATGGAACGGGAAGAGGGGGGGCGCATATACATCTACACATGCATGTATGCATCCATGCAGAGACCCCCTCCATTTCTCCCTCTCTCGTTCTCTCTCTCTCTCTCTCTCTCTCACTCTCTCTCCATCTATCATGCATCCATAGGTCTATCAGCTTTGGGAATGAGGTGTGGAGGGAGAGAAAAAGGGGGTGAAGGGTGTACAGGGGGAGACGAGAAATAAATTTAGCCCCCCCCTTACTTTAAAAATGCACATACATTTCCATACATTGAAAAGGCAGTGAGGTGCACACACCCTTTCCGCTGTATCCCCAATATGGCCCCACCACCTCGACACACACACACACACACACACACACACACACACACACACACACACACACACACACACACACACACACACACACACACACACACACACACACACCCGAAAATACAGAGTACAGCAAAGATGAATGCGTGTGTCCCACTCGGTGGGTGTAGGTGAAAATCTACCCCTTGCCATATTTATCTTCATAAGAGCAGGAGGTGCATTTGTGTATGTGTGTGTTTGTGTGTGTATACATAAACAGTGTGTCGTGTGTTTGGACTGTGCATTTGTTTTTGTTTTTTTCTGTGTGTGCCTGTGTGTACATAAGTTCATTTACTTCACCTCAAGAAATATAAAAAACAACAGTGTAAAAAAAGCTCAACAACAAAAGATTCTTCGTGATTCCTCAATAAAACGCACATAAACACACTGCAGCATGTAGGAGATCCAAAATAAGCATCTCAGGAGTTTGCACCGCCTAAATCTACAATTCCCTAGCTCCTTACTGGTTTTTCATTTCCATACCAAAAATGTTGATGCATAGATTCCAAATAGTTTAGAGTCTATTTGCCGTCTGTCATGTTGCAAAGCTTTCAGATGCTAAAACAACACCCAGGACCTTTTCCTAAAACACAGACGAAACACCAAACCTTTGTAGATAATGACAACCTGTCGTAAGAGAGGAGAGGAGCACGAGTGTGGTATTATTAAGTGCATCTAGTTTGTTCAGGAGAAGTCTTTTTGGCTTTTAAAAAGTTCCATTTTGCACTCCCCAGGCGCTGCATACGGGGTACCCCAGGGAGGCGGTGTGCGTGCACATTGGGGTGAAGTGTGTGTGCGCACACTAAAATATTCAGACTGAGCTGTCGAGCGGCTCAGAGAGCACAGAGATGTGTCCTGTCTGCTGCATTCAAATGTGAACGGGTTTTGGAAGACTAAAAGTAAACAGATATGCTTGCTTGAACACACACATGAGAACGCGTGTATGTGCACACCTGCATACGTTTGCATGTGCGCCCACACACACGCCAAATACAAAAAAAAAATAAAAATGTGAGCATAGGATATGCGTGTGTGCCCATCTGTTGTCCGTCTGTATTTCAACCTCTCTGCACATCAATCTTAACACCAGAACGTCTGCGCGGCTTCGCCGAACGTGTAGCGGCGTCATTCAGTCGATAAATATTTTTAAAACGAATGTTTCACTCAGGACAGTCAACAAAAAGCTGGTCGTCATGGACGTGCCCCCTCATAGCCTGCAAAGCTGCAGTTTTATGTGGCAATATAAACCTCTGCAGGTTCACATTCTCAGTTCACTCCTTAAGCTCTTTAATTCTGTTCCATATCCCACTTGCAGTATATGGGCTGTAATATAAGATAGCCCAAGACAATGAGCTGTCCAGTTGCCGAGGGGGGTTAGCTGACATTGTGTTATGAGCGTGGAGGCAGGAGGGGTAAAGGAGGTCGAGTGAAGGGTAGGAAGGGGCCCTTCAAACAAAATATGACCCTTTAAAATCCTGGATTGTGAGGCTGGAATCCTCCCTGCTACCATGTTTCCTCCTCCTCTTCCACGTTCTTCCCCCGACTGATCTCGTTGCTGTTCCACGTACGAGCCTCTCGGCCCGTTCACACGCAGATGTGTCGTCTGTCACAACCGTGATGATAAATTAGCGCGGGTGCTGCTGGTGAAATCTGAGCTGGTGTCTGAGGGCAGAGGGCGATCGAGTGGACAATGCCAGGGATGATGGTTCAGCTGTGACTTGTGTCTGGAGAAACACTTTTGAGTTGAGGTCTCGTTTGCTGCCAAACGATTAACTTCACTGGGAGGCATTACAGGAAATAAAAAGTCTTTAATGTTTTTCTTTTTAATTTAATCCCTAAGACATATTAAAGGAGAAACTAAGAGAAATGATTAGTACTTATGACTGCAAATGAAATAAAGTGCTGAAAACAATGGAATTCAGAATTTATTTATATTGTCGAAGTTTTGTTTATTCCTTTTCCACGAGTACAGTTGCAATCATTGCACAATCTTTGGTTGCAACAGCACCTGAAGCACTGTAAAAATTGTTTTCATGTTTGTGTGTGTGTGTGTGTGTCTTGTGGGGGCAAAGAGGGCTGTATGCATGTTTTTTTATTCAGGGGAGGGGTGATTCCTTTACCTGCAGGCTTCAGATTCTGTGTGCCTGTTTGTGTCTATGCTTGCATGTGTGTGTGTGTGTGTGTGTGGACATGTGTTTCTCATGAAGGCCCATGCCAGGCAAATTAATTCTCAGAAGTTGCGTGGCGGGGGCTCTCCTTCCCTTTGAAATGGGGCATAGTACTCCCTGTAATCAATAAGTCAAGCCATCTCGGCCGCATGTTGCAGCCCCCCCGGCACACAGATGAAGAAGCCCAATTTACTCATCATAAATTCTGATTCCCACAATAAATCTGAGAGAAGGTCCCACGGTATCTGGAATCTCAGGGGCGTTGGAAATACCTGCTGGCTCTCGCCTCGGCCTGAGTTTGCTGTGTTGATTAGAATTAAATAAGAAATGTAGCGTCGGATTACACAAAATAAGGAGTTTTTATTCTAATCCAAGACATGTTTTAATGTATTTTCTTTTCTCTTTCTTTTATTTTTATGAAAGTGTCCTATTTTCATGCTTGCATTTATACAACATGCATCACATCAAATATACGTTCCCATCTCCAGTACAGCCACGCATCAGACATTTTTTGTCTACCTTTTGACAAAATTTCCCTTAAATCTGGCCATTTTCTAATGAGCGTCGACAGGCACCTCAAGACAAGCGGTGACGTGTGCAGGCGAAGGCATGTGACATTGGAGGACATGCTAATCTAACGGACAAGCGCTGTCTGTCCCGTTTAAAGCCTCTCTGCTCAGAAGGCTGAGGCACATGACAGTGACCTGAGGAGGGGAAAGTGTGGTGAAAACACGACACACCTACAGAGGGCAGGATGGGGGGGGGGGGTGTCTTCTGAGTTATGGACTGTGGTTAGTTAAAGGTAAATGGTAAAAGGAAGATCGGGTATTTCAGGATTTCTGCAGTTGAAAACACAAGCGGTGCTGTACTTATAAGCCATACACCCTGCAAAAAGAAAAGATTTAATGCAGCATGGCATCCTCAACACCAGTGGCGCTCTATCTGTCTTCTTTTTGGCAAGGACTTCCTGCTCTCCAGAGCGGTTCCGTCAATACGTGACATTTACGAGGCTCCCATGTTACCCTGATGACTCAGACAGCTTCAGCTCCATGACAACAAAACGCCAAATTGTGTCACAGCCCCATTGTGACTCAGCCAGCACCGCGGTTGAAATGTTCCACAAGAGAGCAACATTTAAACAAAAGCTTATTTTGGCAGATGAGAAGAATAAAGACACGAGGCGAGCGAGAGCGTTTGAAAAACTGGAAGGGGAAGTAATTTTCCATGCTAGTCGATACCGCTGTCTTCATTTGTAAGGCAGAGTTAAGAACACTAATTCCTGACCTGTTAGTTACATCTGAGAAAAGAGAGCTTTGCAGGCTTCTAATCCATACGTCTGCTGCTAAGTGGTTCATCAGCGAGCGCCTCAGATCGAATGTCACCAATTAAGACGCCTAAATGCCTGGCTAATTGTGCTCAAAGTGCAGCCTCTGTCTCTCACATCTCACACATGCACACTCACACACCTAGCTAATTGTGAGCTGTTCTGCTGAGGGGCTTGACAACATGAAAGAAGTTGTAAGTATGGGAGATAACGTGCAATGTGATTGGCAAAACAATTTGCACAGATAGTCACGTAATTAGTAATTAAGATCAAACACGTTTCAGCTTTACCGGCCAATAAAACCAGCGTGGGCTTTTAATGGTTACAGATAACAGAACACAAGTTCACAATTAGGTGTATCTGGAATCAGATTAAACACCACTAATGCTATCCAGTATGGGAAAATACCTGCTATAACAAATATTTTGTCATTGCTGATGTATTTTTATGCTTTTATGAAGTGAGTATTCTGCCTCTTTTGCAGCAAATGTCATACTTACAGTGTGCCTTTGGTGCAGGAGAGGTTTTTGTGAAGAATGAGAACAGATAACATCTGCTCCAGGCCTCTCCTTGCCTTGGCCCACAGGTCTGAGGAGCAGAGCGAATTGTGTCTGAAAGGGGGGGATGATACCCATCGGAATGTTAATGGTGCTGAATATTTCAGAGGTGGGATCATCACATGGCAGCAGGAGGACGGCTGGGTTTCCCGAAAGCATTTAGTGATTGAAGATCCCGCGTGTTATTGTAAACCAGGAGTCAAAGATGATTTCAGTGCACGGCTAACAAGGTCCAGTTGCTGTCTGGGAGGCTCGAGACGGCTGTCTGTCTCCTCTTATACCATCAGGATTCATTAAGGACACCACTCAAGTTTAGCATGTATTTTAAAATGTATTTATTTAGATTTTTAAGTTTGAATGTGCTGAGGCTGCACATAAATCCTAAGATGTGCTGCTTTTGTCTTTAAGCTGAACTCCATTCCAGCACAGTAAACAGGTAACTTCTATTCCTTATGGCTCTTTTACAGTGTTTGTCATGATGAAATATCAACTACATGTTACACATATGGTAAATCCAGCTACCATAACTATATATGCGTTCTTTTGAAAAAGAAGAAAAAAGACAACTTTAGGGGACAATAAAAAACAAAGCAAACAAGGGGATTGCCCCAACAGTCCTTATAAACATCTGGAAACCACTACAGCAAATTTATTTCAGCCCAAATTACTGTTTGTGTTAGCCTTGGGAAAGCAAAGGAGAAAGAAAAGGAATAAACTGACAGGAGTCTCTTTTACGTCCAAAGTGGAATTGAAGTTTGTTGGGGGGAGGGGGGGGTACAGAAAAAAGAAAGAGAGGAGGTCAAAAATTAAGAGAATTATTGCCTGCTCCCAGATGTGTGCAAGGAGGATGATCTGAGAAAGTCAAAGCCATCCCCCCATCAATCATTGCCATATGCTTCTAGAGAAATGGATCCAGCAGGACACTTCATATTCTCCATTCTGATTAGTTCATTTGAAAGATGAAGGATGGGGGTGTGGGGTGAAAATGAAGTAACCCAAGAACAGAAACGGGCTGAAAAAGTTGAAATAAAGGCCTGGGATCTTTTTATTTCATTCACCACCACTCCCTTCCCATCTCTCCATCCTCCTCCTCCCATGCTCTGTTTTTTTTTTTATTTCCTTGCAGAGGTTGGTGTCAGGGTGCGAAACAGTGAAGCCAACGTGTTCTTAAGTCTGATCAAAGCAAGGAAGGAGGAAAGCTTTTCTAATGACTGGCATTCACTCTCCGTTCTTAATCCATCTCTCCGTTTTTTCCCCTCTCTTCTGTCTCCCATCATCCCTCCTCTCCTTCTTTCACTTGCCTTTCTCTCTCAGGGCATTGGTAATTATCGGTGAGGTCTTAGTGACTGCAAATGAAATTACCATTTAAGAGAGAGGGAGAAAGAGACATCCCCTTTGCCATAGGAGAGGGCTTAAGTGAGGCAGCTAGGGTTTCGGCTATTGATTTTTAAACTGCTACATCAGAGTGTGTAATGCTTTCATAATTTCAAATAAACTGTCTGGTTACGAAGTACTAATGAGAGAAAGAGTGAGAGCAGGCCAAAAAGAACAAAGAGGAAGGTGGTGGTTGAATTTTAAGTGTGGAAATTAAACTTAATGCTCTGATTGGACAACATTATCAGGGGCTCAGGAAACCTGGAGCAACGAGGTCGTTTATTGAAAATACACATAAACATCCTACATGTGATGTAATGTCAAAAATGTAAACACCATTTTCCCTTCAGTGGGACTCTTCACACGGTTCTGGAAAACAGATGATGCACACAGAAGGGAAATGTAGATTATGTTGTAATTTCATTTTACATAAATATCACCTCCAAGTTCTGCAAAAATATCAATTTTCCAGCTGCCTTTTAAAAATAAAAGCTTCTCACAAGCCAAGTCACATATTCATTAGAAATCCCAAATGCATAAAATAACACTCCCTCCAAAGGTAATGCTAGTAATGACAGCTTTTTCTGCTTCTGATGGAATAAGGATGGATAATACAGATAAGGGACAGAGAAAGAGGAAGAAGAGTTTTTGGATGACTTTGCATGAACCCACGTCTCTCTCCCTCTTTTTGTTTTCCTCCCTCTCTTTCTCTCACTACAGACCGCAGGCCGTTGGAGGCAGCTTAGAAATCTCTTACATCTGGAACAGCCATAATTCGTGGGATTTGGCCTGACAGCCATGACAGGCGTTGGGGCGGCCAGCAACAACTGTCTCCTGTGTTAGTAGCAGTGTGTGTGTGTGTGTGTGTTAGTTCCGTTTGAGAGAGATGGGAAGTGCACGGGAAGGCGACAATATGTGGTGTGTGAACATGAAACTTTGAATCTGAATGGGCAACTTTTAAACTCCAGAATAGGATTTGGACAACTTTTTATTTGATGAAACTAAATTTAAACACTTATTTTGTCCATTTATAAATTTGTCACACACACTCTGTTGATAATGTGACACATATGCCCCCCTAAAATGCTAAATGCTAATGATCACATGATTTAAAAAGTATTTTTAGGTTAATTCAATATTCTTACTATTTATTCATTAAAATGTTCCTTCTTTTGCACAGTTTCGGTTGCAAAAACTATTTTTTGAATATGCACATTATAAATGTGGTTTTGTTGTTGTTGCCACAACAAATGCAAGACCAATAAGTAAAAAGTAAAAATAAATATTAATGACTCCCTTCTGTTTAGTTTATATTGGTTATGAATATACTGTCATTTATTTCAACTTCCCAGTTTTGTGTATATACGTATTTGATTAAATATAAGATTAAAAGCATTTACTCAAGTTATATTATTTTAGCACTTTATTTTGATTTGACTGTATATAGCAATCCAATACGTTAAAATAAATTATATTTTTGCAGATTTATATTTTAACTTTAAAAGCTACAAAAAACTAAACTGTCAAATGGTCAATATTCACACATCAAAGCGAGGCTAAATGTACTCTAAACATCAAAAGAATCTGCTGTTATGACTTTATACAGGTGCTTTTTTTTTTTACATTTCATTAAAAATCTGCATTAGAATAACTGGACATGTGCAAACAATTAATAAAAACAAATGTCCTGGCAGAAAATTATTATAACATTTTTGCTTTTTAAACATTTTTTGCAGGAGTCTATAAATTTGGTCATTTTGTAACGTTTTAGCACATTTGATCAAATCCACATGTGCTATTTTTTTAATTCATTTATTTTAGATATCAATATTGTAGTGTTTCAGTCTTTATACCGTATATTGAAGTTTCTTATTTTCCACTTATAAGTTAAAAAAGAATTTCCTCTTTATGTCAAACCTGCCACACAGCTGAAAAATGTCACTGGATAAATTTTTGAGTGTGTGAAGTTAAGATGAAAGGATGGTCCTTGTTTAAATCTGTGATCTGAGTTTAGGTCTCCAAGTTAGCTCTGCGACCTGTTCCAGGTTGTTCCTGCCTTTCTCCATCTGCTGACGAATGACAAAGTGGGTATAAATAGATCAATGTTTCATCACAAATTGACAAAGTGGATAAGAAGACAGGAACATGCACTAATAGTTTGGACAGTACTGCACGCATACAGTAAATCTAGATCATATTTTGTACATTAGTGGACATTCACATGAACTGACTTGCAGCGGAAGAGCCATCCATGTGTTTCATGGCGTGCCAAGGGCTCCCTGTGTCAGCCCTAAAATTACACACAGACAGTAGCTATCACTTCCAAGTCTGAAATCCCACATTCCTGATTCCAACAGTTTGCCTGCTAAGCTGGGTACCTCATGAAGAGCCATAGAGGGGTCATGTCTAACTGTCTGTCTTTCAGCCCTCCTTGGTTTGCTGGATTTATGTCTCAACCTAAATATGTCTCACACACTCCGTCTTTCATTTACAACGTTCAGTCGTGTGTTTTCCCACTCCGTTGTCCCACCGTCTTGCATGTGTTTGTTTATTTCTTTGCCTCCCCGTGTCCTAGCCGTGCTGTTTGTCTGCAGCTCTCCCCTCCACAAGACTCTCACTTTGCTTTCTGCTTCTCTTTCCTTTGTGTCTCTCCTTCTGTATCCTGCCGTCTGTCTCGCCATCTCCCTCTCCCTCCGTGTCTCCAGATATTCATGTAGAGATTTTCCTCACATGTTAGATATAGATTTATGACCCCAGCAAGATCCCTGTGGCCACTAAATTTGATACCATCCACTAAGCCACATTGTTTTGTTTTTTCTTTGTGTGTGTGTGTGTGTGTGTGTGTGTTTGGGCTTGTCTGTTGTGTGCGACGGCGGGTAAGTACGTATGTCTGCGTGAGTGTGTTCATGCATTACAAGGTGGAGGCGGGTGACTTTTAAAGGGTTAGCTTGGGTATGGTGGGTGCAGAGGAGGAATTTACAGTTTATTGAAGCACAGCAGTCAGGTATGTGTGTTTTGGTGTGTGTGTGTGTGTGTGCGCACATGTGTGTGTGTGTGATAAAGAGAAAGAAGGAGAGAGTGCCTGTGGGTGCCAGGTGACCAGGCTAACCTCTTGGCTGGTGTTTTGGATTTAGCCTTTGGATAGCGAAGAAAAATAAAAATGGAATGCTTTTTCAATTACAGATCAGAGAGAGAGTGAACAAAGGCAGGAGTACGGAGAAAGAGTTATTGGGATCTAATATATCAAGGCTTTGTGCCTCTAAAATCTCAGCGCATTAATTTTAACATCTGGAACATTTTGTGCTTGAATATTTAGGCATCTCAGGCGAGTGGCATCATTTCATTCAATTTTTCTAAATAATTCACAGTGTAAAAAGACATTTCATTATAGGAAATGATGTATGTATTACAATGGCTTTGGTAAAAAAAGAAAGTGAATAACACTCCTACTGTTTTTCTTTTCTAGCATCTCAACTAATAATCCAACGCTCTCATGCTTTTTGCATCCCCAAAATTGAGCCGCATCGTATACTTAAGCTCACAAGCAGGTGAAAACAACAGCAAAAAATAGAACACAGAACATGAAGTCACGCAGAGACACACCTGTGGAAGGCAGCCAGTTCCTGTGTTTTCATAGTGTGTTATTAATTCTGACAGTAAAGGCACTCGTACTTCTCCATGCATATTTTATTGGCTGTAGGTGGTATTTGTTGTGTATTTATGTCTTTTTGTTTGAATACTCAATTCCTTCAGCTCATTCCACAAGTAGTCGAGGGTGGGGTATTTTAAAAATGGCACTGTGGATTGCAATAGTGTGATGTGAAAAGAAATGGTATTCTCTCTTTTTTTGATGTTTGTCTAAGAGGAACTGCACAAAATAAAAGCCTTGTAAAATAAAAGATTTTTTTTTCAGGATTGAGTGTGTGCTCTCTAAAATTGTTTATCTGTCAATCAGATGGAGCGTGTGCGTGCTTTTTTCTGTGCTATAACATGTGTTTTCTGTGCATGTGTGTGTGTGTGTGTGTGTGTGTGTGTGTGTGTGTCCGTGCCTACATCTAAAAGCCATATCTGGCTTCAGATCAAATGGTGTATGAAGTAAGGGAATGACAGAGGGAGAAAGTGATAGCTCTTTTAATGTTACCTATCCACTCTCAAACCCAAATATAAGACCAGGAACATACGGAATAGGTGAGTGTGTTTTAGAGGAAAAAGGAGCGACATGAAACACTTATGTAGAAAAGCTCTGAACATGACTCGGGCTTTGTGATGGTGGGAGAAAACGTCTCTCGAAACAGACAGAAAGAGAGTAAATTGGATGGAAAGTGAAGACGGGCAAAGAAGAAAAAGCAACATGCACTTTGTTGTTTGTTTGCATATGTTAGGATACAGTTATATATTTTTATTTTACTGCATTCTAACAATTGTGTCTAACTCGCTTTTTGTTCATTTATGCTGCTTTGTTCTGAAGTGTCAAAACTTTCGGAGTACGATATGGTGACGGATAAACTCGTGTCCATAACATGCTGCAGATTCAAGAATTTTTGGGGAATATTTTGGGAAGAAATTTAATAATTTTACATTGCTATTTAATGAAAATATATTTAGGATGTTTCCTCATTTTTGTTTTATTTTTCTCTTTTTTTTCTCTCTTCAGGTCTGAAGACGGAGCTAGGGATCCCTTTCTTCTCCTTGAGTGCTCTTCATTCTGCAGAAATACTTGCTGTTAAAGAGAAAAAAGAAAATACTCTGTGAATAAAGACATTTCTGTCTTTCTACTGTCTCTTTTCTCTTGTGAAGCTGTTTTACAATCGTATGCACCCAATAAGACACACACACATGTTCGCATTGTCTCACTCTCTTCCCTTAACAGGAAATTAACATCGACATTTCCAAGACATAATTCCCTCCCAGAGAAACATGTGTGTGAATGTATCAAAACAAATGTGTGAAATATTCATAGAAGGAGCCACATGTGAGGAAGGTCTGCATCGGGACGGATTTCCTGCCCTGTTTGTCATCTTAACAAAGCCATCACTCGGGGATCAAGTTCTTCCTGGGAATATTTTTCACGTCAGCTTGTTTTTTCATGTCACTAAAAACTTCAGCACAGATCTATTCAGAGTCTAAATTAGAGAATCGTTTAAATAACTAAAAAGGTCAAAATGCACACGTGGAGGAGTGAGAAACACAAGATCCAAAGACACTTTACAGAGGAAGGCTACAACACATTATTTGGATAGCAAACTCTGGTTAAATTGTCTATCTATTTCAGCTACGGTGCCAGTAGTCTGGCCAAAAGATATATTTATGCTGCTCCCATGTGGATTTGCTTTATGTGGATATCTGTCCTCTCAGACCGCCACAGAAATAGACCTGTGAGGTCACACCAGCTGAGCCCTGATCATATCTGCACTGACTTTTAAACTGTTAAATATTTTTGTTTCTTATAAAAAAGAAGAAAAATAAAACCCTGCATTAACAAATTGAAATGTGTACATTTTTACCACATGTATTCCTCCGATCCGACAACACCTGGATTTACTATTCAGACTCCGGGAAGGAGCCGAAATGAGGCAGGAGTGATCCAGTGAACGAGAGCGAGTGCAAAAGAGGGCGAGGGGAGCACACTGCTAGGTAGTGATCATGTTGTACCATTATGGAATACCATCACTCCCCATCACACCAGCCTCATTTTTAGTGCACAGTAGCTCCAGAGGGGGAGAAAGAAAATAAATAAATAAAAAACGCACCAATGCCACATTATTCTGTCTTGAAAAATCACCCTCATGTTTTTATTCATGCCTGCAACACAAACAGCAACAGAATTTGATTTCCACTGCAAATATTAACGACCAATATCGAGACTGAATAAATTATTTGTGAAAATGTCCCGGCGAGGCTCCAGAGAAAGATACGCTCGTAGGACTTATAAGAATTTGCCATAGGAAGAAATGTTGGGATGCTTGTATACCGACGTGGAATAAAACACAGCCATCATCTGTAAGTGGCTCCTAATGAACACCTCTGATCATTTCCCAGTGTTATAGCATCTCCATAACCCAGTCTCCTTCTAATCACAACCTGTTCCTGCTGGGCCTGTGTCTGTATCCTGCTGAGCCCGACGCCGGTAACTAGGATGAGGAACATGTATCTCCCAACGATTACGCTGCTAATGGTTGCTCAGTCACACAGGCCCTCACAGTGACAATCCACATCTCCATGACTTTAGGTCCTTAACCTGACGGTGAGACGGTTAGACACACGGATTGAAATCAATGGCATAAAACGCTGGACGCACTGCAAGAAGAAAAATGGCAATAAGACCAGTTATTAGCATATTAAAAAGCTAATTTTTTATGTTTTATGTTTATTTACTTTGCTGATCGAGATTTCCAGTAAGCTTAGATGACATGCAACAATGTCTATTTCTTCAACAAGATTTTGCTGCCCTTTTAGTTCAAACTAAATACATTTTTTTAGTGCTTGAACATTCTTACTTTTTGACATTGACTCTATCAATCGGTATTTACTCTTTTTCTAATTAATTTTTTTCTTTAGAGCCGACCCCCATTCAATTTAATATGTATAAAACTGATGTAATTCAATTCAGTTTAGTTTATTTGTATAGCACACATTCACATCAGAAGTCATCTCAAAGCACCTTTAAAAAATAATTATTATCAAAAACAGGTCTAATTAGGTTCTGTGTATTAAAAAATGACTATGGTTCTAATGAGATCTCACAGTATCAGGCAATTTTTAAACATCTCACAAAATGCTAGCTATTAGCAGTTAGCATGGCTTTGTTTGACTATGGTCGCATGAAAGATGTGTGAAAAATTTTTTTGAAACTATAACAAAAAACAGATAAGACAAGTGATTCACAGACCAAAAGAATAAGAAATTGCACACTGCGGCTAACACAAACATTATGCTAAGTCACCTACAGCTCTGTGTGTAAATCACCCAGTTAGCGGCGCTGCCTCCACCTGCCACAGCACCATTCTATCCCTGCTCCCACTGTCCCAAGTGTCTTTTCAACTGCAGGAGACAACGTTAAAGCCCAAACGTCTCAACTTCTGCTAAAAAACACAGAGGAGCTTTTCTACAGTAAACATGAAAATGTAGCAGGCTGGGCTGTGTAGAGATAAATTGTGTCAATGTCTCTTTATACAGTGAAAACTATCCCTTGGTTATGTTTTCAACTTGTTCTTATTCTGTTACAGTTAGAAGGTCATACATAGAAGTCAATAGGTCATGCAGAGTTGAATGAATGTGCAAAATTCAGAAGAGAATCACGATACAGCAAAGTAGAGATGCCAGATTGTGGATAAAAGCTGTAGAAGACTGTTGTTTGGCAGCGTAAATTTTTTACCTGAGGTTTTCTTAAAAATATTAAACAAATCTTATGAACTTGATTACATATGTACTTGCCTTGGAAGCAGAATGTATATTTACACCAAGTATATATATATCCGTCCACGTACAATATCCAAAATGGATATGCTTCATATTTTGTGAGATTCAGTCAGTTTAAGGTATCTTAGAAAACCATGACCCCAAAAGTAAAATTCCCCAATGAACACCAAATATTTAATCCAGCTCTGAACTACTTGAGAAAGTTTTTCTCAGAAACTAGACACCATTGAACACATCCCAAACTGTGACACTTTGAAGTAGAAATAGTCAAAGATGTCTGCTTCCCTCAAAAGGTAAAAATATGTCTTTGAATTTAACTGTTCAGCCTTAGCTACGCCATTCATCGAAGTTTTCTAAACATTCTTAACACCTCAGTTAATACTCCACGAAAGAGGGCAGAGTCCCTTTACATTGAGGTGCCACTTGAAGGTAACTGGTGGTGAGATCGCACCAGATTCTGAAAGGCAGCCTTGATATTTGTGCACCCTGAGCTAAAGCTTGTAAAAGCGTGCATTTAGAACAACTGAATGACTATGTAAATACTTATGTAGCTCTGATTTCTATTGCTTTGGAAACATAATCACAGTACAAGTTCTGAGAGTTGCAAGAAAGCATTTGCATACCAGAAAAACCGATTGCCTTTTCCCATGAAGAATATAGTAATGTGTTGCTTTTAGGTTGATTGGACAAAAAAAAGGATGAAAAGATTTGCGCTTCCTCCAATATCATGCAAAGAATACAGGAAGAGACAGAGTACTGAGGGGTTGAATCAAAACAGATCTGGGAGCATACTGATGGGCCTTATGAGGCCTTCACCCAGCCCTTTATGCAAACACATCAGCACAGCTGCAGCATTTAAATGAGTACATTTTAACCAAAGAAGGTCTTTTTTCCCCCAACACTTTAAAAAAAAGCCAAAACAAGGGTAGATATTTCATCCGTGTCCCAATAGAACAGGAAATGTAAAATATAACTTCTGCTCGACACCGCTGCTTTATGATCCCGAGAAAGAAAATATCGACTTCATAAACACGAGTAAAAATAAATCTGTACCAGCTAGTGGTATGCCTAGCTGCGAGCGTCTCTGCTTAAAAAAAAAAGAAAAAAAAAAGTAAGGTTGAGTGTGCAACAAAAAATGTGAAAGTCACTGAGAAAAAAAAAAGTATTCCCAGCATGTATCAGAATACCAATATCCTTAAGCAGGCGGGGTTTTTTGATGTATAGACTCCTGCCAGTGAATTGTACAGATGAGACACTTAAGGCAAGACAATAGTGTTATAGATTGTGGCAAGAGTTAAATCAATAGACCTTCTGAGGAGTAACAAGACACCCAGTAGCAAGTGCTACTGCTACACACACATAGGAGGGGCTGGGAAACAAATAAGGACTGGCAGACAGGGGCTAAGACCTCTGTGTCACTGACTAGCCATTAGATGTATATGCAGCTGTGTGTGTGTGTGTGTGTGTATTCCTGGTCTTCTCTGAACATGTGTTATGGATGCGTGGAAGCGTATGTGTTTGTAAGGCATAAGCAAGAGCAGATACCTGTGTTTTGGTTGTACTTTTATCTCTGCTTCTTGGCCCTGTAATCTCCCACTGGGCATCAAAGCAGAGCCCCATCACTAGCTCTACCACACCCCTATATCCTCCAGATCCCTGTGTATCTGTGTGAGAGTGTGTATGTGTGTGTGTGTGTGTGTGAGAGAGACGGGGAGAAAAAACTGGGAAAATAAAGGGTCCATAAGAGAAAGAAAAGAAGCAGAGGGAGAAAGGATGGGAGAATTAAAACCAGGAGACAGGAAACAGAAACTTATGTGTGTGAGAGAAAGAGAGAGTGTGTGAGAGAGAGTGAGAGAGAGAGAGAGAGTGTGTGTGTGTGTGAATCAGAATGAGGGTAGCTTTGCATGAAGCTTCAGGCCGTCAAACAGCCGTGGCTGTCACCCCAGCTCAGCCTGCCAGCACCTCTCTGGGGTAGCTTCCACTAAACCCCCCCGTTCCTCCTCTCCTCTCCCATCGGGTCTTACTCCCTCTTACTCCACCTTCACTGTCTCTTCCACCTCTGATCCAGGATCAGTGGTTCCAGGGGCCCTGATGGGTGTCAAGGTCCATTAACCTGGAGCAGGTCTTATCATATTCATCAGGAAGATCAGAGATCAGATTTATCTCTGTTTTTATCAGATTTGGGGCTTCAGAAGGATGCCAGAAATGTCATGGCTCTATGATAATGTGATGGAGGCTTGTGACAGACAGCACACAGTTGCAGGCAACACTGCAGCAGGTAGAGTCACACGTAGCACAGTGTACGTTGACACACATGCACACACACACACACACATGCACACACACACACACACACACACAATCACAGTCTAAATTTTTTTAGAAGCTGTCAGCAGTCACTCGGACCTTTTTGATGGGGCTGTCAGATTTGATTAACTTTAAAAAAAGCGGGAGTATCTCACCCACTGACCTTTTGTGGCTTTCCATCTAAGGCTAAATCTAATCTAATCAAAAAACAGTTGTAGTCCATGAGCCAACTTTGTGAGGCATGATGAGCTCTTTTCTTTTCTTTCTTTTTTCAAAGACAAGTAAGTCAAGAGAGGAGCTTTTTCCTTGTTTGTTAAGCACAAAAAAGGAAAACTGTGAACTGTGAGTTACTTAATAAGTAATAAGACTTATGGAATGAGTTCCAAAAAACACTAAATAAACTCCAAATTCAGCAACACTAACCCTGTTCCATGTTATTCATCTTCCTTGAACATTTAGCATTTTGTCTCCCTGCTGAATTCCACCAAATGTCAGATTTTTTGATAGCAAGCAGTCTACTCATTTTAATTCAGTGGGCAGCATCTCCTACATGACCTTTAACCCCAACCCTGACCACCACCACCCTTCCCACCTCCATCTGCCACCCTGTCCCAGCTCTCTGGCTGTTAATGAATTATTGCTGACTCATCGTGGTCAGCTTTGAGTAATCAACTTGACACTTTGAGATGGTGGCTGAGGAGCTCAAACCATCGTTTGGGCCCTGCGCGGTCCCTCAGACTATATGAGTGCAACGGATTGGTACATTAATAAATGAGAATGTGAAAAAGAAAAAAGGGATGTGAATTAAAAAAATATAATTGTTTTTAAATGAGTAGAGAAAATTGAGTGAGTTAATTTAAAAAAGTCCCTCAAACACAGATTTACCTTTAGAAACAAATCAAATGCAGTGGTTAAATGAACCCTGATTTTCCTTTTATTGAAGTCATTTCATTTCCCAGTGCTTTAGAAAAACAATACACATAACAAATGTTGATTTTTGGTTAAATAGGAGATTTAAAAGTTAAAAGGATTTTGGATTTATAAACGAGATTTAGAGATAAGAGGACTGGGATAAATTTTTTATATATTTATAAAGAAACAAAACAGATCAAAAGCCTAGAGATACAAGCTATCTCTCTTTCTCTCTCTTACACACACACACACGCACGCACAAACACATCTCTTGCAATTCGGCCCTCATCAACATCCTTCTTGGAAAATCACTGCGGCTCTGAAAAGTCATTTCAGCCACAGTAGCAGCAAGCCCTTAAAGATTCATATTCCTATTTACTGTCTGCCTCTCTTCTTGCGGGTACACACACACACACACACACAAACATACACGCACATATAAACACATTCTCACCAAGTCAAGCCAGCAGGGTTAGGTTCATGAATAAAGGAGGGAATTAGAGCAGACCTGGAGAAGTCAGATAGACAGATAGAGAGAAGAGGAGGAGGAGGAGGAGGAGGAAGAGGAGTGAGCTATTAGATTTTATGAAAAGCATCAGAAGGTAGGGAATCTACAGAAGGCAGGCATAATCAGAGGAGATCAACAGAAGAGGAGAAATCTAGAACAGGAGTGGAAGGAAAAAGATAAGAAGAGAGAGAAAAGGAGCAGAGCTGTAGAGGATAATAAGGACAGAAAACAGGAGGGAAGACAGTACATTAAAGAAATATAAAGAAAGACAAGACCTGTGTGCCTAATTTAAATGGCTTGAGTCAATATTTTGCATGTGAAGTCAAATGTCCACTTACCCATGTGTTTGTAAGAAGCAAGATTATTCTAGCTTTATATAAATGTCCCCTTTTTTCTTGCAAACACGTAGCAACAACATATATATTGACTCAAATAATAATTTTATTTTGAAAGAGATATGTTTTAAAGCACGGATCCCATAAGTAAATAAAGCCCACTGATGTGAAGCGGGTGGATACATCACTGACTGCATTCGGAAATATCACTGTACCATAAAATGACATTACGTACACCGGGAGGGAAGGGAGACAGGGGACGGAGGGGATGTTAATTTTCAGTAAACGAAAAAAGAAAGAAATAATAGTAAAAACAGCGATATGATGAAAATAGAAAAACATCAACAATAAGAATGGGAAACATCCCTCAATCACCAGAAAGGCTGCAATCATCACAGTATGCTACACTGCCCAGATTTTCTAATATGTGTGCAGATTGTGTGTGTGGTTGCAGTGTGTATGTGTGAGTTTCATTGGTGAGAGACAGGCGAGAGGCCGTTACCCTGCACCCAGATAATAACCTGGTTTTATAATGTTGCATATCTATATTCAGGCCAATTCCCCCTGGGGGGAGTCGGAATAATAACGCTGGCCATTTTACCCCTCCTAGCGGGCGGCCATTTTCTGCCCTGATTCCCAGCATGGACCTCTTCTCATTCCCAAGGTGGCGCGTAATGGATGCCGCAATGAGATGGAGTGACATTGTGGTGTCTGAAATGTGAAAAGCCTATTTGCCAACCTGCCCTCCCTCAATGAGGTGGCTGGTGGAGATAGGGGAGATGTTTATGCCTAATCCTCTTTGCAGTTCCATATGTTGCCTTTTCTGATGATTGTCTGTATTTACGGTAAATTGGCAAATTTAGAAAATGGCTGCAAAATAGCAGTGAAAATTTCATATCTCTTTTGTCCAAAGCCAACGTCATCCCGTAGTTATTTTGGAGGCTCTGTGACCATAACGTGTGATGTTTCAGTGTGAAGTCTGCACATATTGTCCTAAAAACAAACAAAAAGTGTTTTATTAAAGGAAAAATGGAATAACTTTCCCAGCATCTGGTTAAAAGACACTTGTTATCAAGAGTGTGAATTTCTATCAACCACACGAGTCAAGAAGAAAAAGGTTGGATACGAGTTTGAGACTCAACTGGAGAGAAGAATTTAACATGTTTTAAGGTTTCATCATCCACACAACCCATGCAAACAAAGTTTCTGAGTTGAGAAGCAGAAGAGGTCTGGAGTCGGAGTGACTGATTTCGCTCGGTACCAGTCTAGTGAAACGCTGTCCTCCTGACCGGTCAATTTCAATAAAACTACAGACAAAGAAAGGTTAGGGTATATAGATTTCCCATCGTAGTCTTACACAGAACTTGCAGCGAGAGCCTGGCGTCTTTCTCGCCTCTGAACTGTAAATGCTACTCGTACTCTCCATCCTATCCCTTACCTCTTCAATAATTCACAGACGGTAGCTTTCTCTGGCCTTTCAAACCTTTGAAATGTAACCTACATCCCACAAACACACCATTCTTGTTATCCCAATGATGACATGTGTTTATTCCAGCCCTTTGCTTGTTGAGCAGTGGGGGAAAAGGAAAAAGGAAAGGCTTCACTCTTCGAGGAATATTGATCGCTATTGATGTGTTGATAGTAGTTAAAACAAAGGTGTTTCAGGCATTTCTTCTCAAATATGTCACCTTAGTTTGATTTACTTTAGGTCTGTCAAGATACAACAACAGAACATTTGAACAAGGAATAATCTGAGAAAATAAATTGAATTTTAACCAATTTTTCTGAGATCAACTTAATTTTTAAAGTTTTTTTTAATGGATACCACTATAAGGAATTATTCATTAGTTTGCAAACAACTTTTTTTTCACAAAGCAGGCTTATTATTTGACCAGAAACATATCACTGTTGTCTTTTTTAGATTTATTACTTTTTAAGTGTTTACAGAATAATTAATACCTGCGATATTAGCCAATTATTAATCATTTAATAGCGTAGTCCTACTAATATTTTTCTTCTGGACTGAGACTGGAAAATGTCATGAAAATGTTATTGACCAAAAAATGTTTTTTCTTTAGAAAAGGAAAAAAAAAGAAAAAGTTTGAAAACTTATGGGCACCAGCACCAATTCTGGTCTGTAGCAGTTTTGTCGAGTGTAATAAATCAGTCCAACAGGGCCTGTGAAATGGAGGACAGTTGGAGGGAGCAGTAAAGGCAGTCAGAGAGAACAGCTCTGTCCAAGACAATCATATGATGTATCATTCATGCTGTCAGTATGGTGTCTCTCCCCCTCGCTCCTTCTCCTCCTCAGTCTCTGCATCTCAGTCTGTCTCTCCCACTCTGGACTCATCTAGTCTCCTGCGGAGGCTATGATGAAGCCCAGCTCGCTCCATCATGCAACGCTCCCCAGCTGCCCCGGGATTACGCATTTCAATCATACATCCACACACGGTGTCATTCAAACAGCCTCTTGTGCCGTTATACTTCCTGGCACTGCAAAACGGATACTCCAGCGGATATGCAACTAGTTGTTGATAATTTTTAAAAAACTGAAATGTACTTTTGCTATTTAAAATCTTGAAATCAACTTAACAGAGACATCAAAGAAATAATAACACTCCTGTTCCTTTCTTCTTTAGAACTACTCATCTAGGGGTACGGTATGTCTATTAATTTGCGGCCTCATTTTATTCATCTTGGACTGCGCGAGGTAGATTTAAAAGAGTGAGTGCTGCCGCTGAATCATTTGACCTCTGTGATTTGCTAATGAATGCTGGGAGCAATCACCGTTTCGCAGAAAATGGACAAAAATGATCCCTCATCTGTGAACCTAATCACTTACTGCCATTACTGTGTGTGTGTGTGTGTGTGTGTGTGTGTGTGTGTGTGTGTGTGTGTGTGTGTGTGTGTGTGTGTGTGTGTGTGTGTCAGTGTGATTACCATCCCTGAATGAAAGAGTTGTTTGGAAGGATTCTGTTGGGAGGGTGTGTGGGGTGTTTCTTCAAGGTGAAGCGGCAGAGCTGCTGGGTAGGCAGAGAGAGAAAGACGGGGCAGCAGAAAGTGGACACGATGTAAATGTGGGGAGAGCTGATGAGCTATCACATTTCTATAAATGTATCTGAGTTACATCAAGGTTTTTTCTCTGTTCCTCTGTTTTCTCAAGCGAGATGTTCCGCAAACTACGTGAGCGCATTACAGAACCCGAGTGTGTGCCTGCTCTTTAGATCAGACCTGACACCCACACCTCCACCTCAAAGTGAAGACGCAAAGGCCCCAGCCCTGCAAAACCAAACACCAAATTTACACTGTGTTGCCTGTTTTATCCACATTTCTGCCTTCTTTGTACCTCATGTTGTTCTGTTCCCATATTGATTTCCTTCTTAATAAACTGTGTTGAGATTTTGTGTCAAACACACTTCAAAGGGTTGTAATGTGTGTACAGATCTGAATGCTGGTGTGTGCCCCTGAGTGCGTACACTGAAGACAGGCAGACAAAGAAAAACTGAAACAAAGCAGAGGTCAGGCTCAGCATCGCGGGATGAACCGAGTTCCTTTAAATCTCATTTCCGAGGGCCAAATTTGATCAGCGCTTTAGACATGAACACAGAACTGGAAATCAACAAAAAAAATATAATAATAATAAAGAAGAAAAAGAAACCAATGACAAGCAGGAAATGCTTTCAAATGGATGAGAAACAAAACGACTATAAAATGATTAGTTACCACCCCAAACACTTTTCTTCTCTTTCATGTTTGAATTTACAACTCACCTGTAAGCATATAGACAGAAGATCAAGCGGAGGAAAAGTTGCGCCCAGCTAAAAGTTTTGTTTATTATCAGATCAGCGCTGACTACACACTCACACTCCCAACAGATACAAAGAAGGACGATGCTCAGGAAGAAAATACAAAAGGAGGATAAAAAGGAAGCAGAAGTTATTAAAGGTGTGATTCTATCCACTGTCAATACTGTTAGTGTTGTTGCCGTGACAATGAGGAGCAAGCTTTAGCTGAACCACCCCCTCCATTTCTTCCGCTTCTAACATCAGCACTATATAATCCCCATTTGTGGATCATTACACACCTGTATGTCCATGTGTTTGTGTGAGATGATTGCCTGTTTCCTGTGTACCTTTCCCTCCTGTGTGTCCTGCCTTTGGGAGGATGAGTTGATATGCATTTGGGCAGGTGTGTGTTACTCTGTAAGTGCTCGATTATTCTGGATGTGTGTGTGTTCTGAGAGTCCATATAGGTCTGTCTGTGTATATCGGTGAGTCCAGACAGGGTCACCTTGCATCCATCACTTATCGTTTAGAGACCCCCTGCAAGGATAAAAATCATCCCCTGAACTTAATCCAGGCTTATATCCTCTTCATCTCCTTACTCATAAAAAATGTTCACGCTAAACCTGACCCAAACACACACACATGCACACACACACATACACATACACACATACACATACAGACCAAAGAGCCTTGTGGGGGAAAAAAAAAGAAAAAATAGATTTGTCACTAAAGGCAGACCTATCAAAACAGCTGAGTTTTTGGATTCACCAACTTAAAAAAGTAATTTGAGTATCTCTCCATGACCCTTTAGTAAACATTGGCAATGCTTTGAGAAAATAAATCTCTGGTTTATTGTACCATTGACAGTTGTGTGGGTCTCTTTCATTATCCTGCACTATAGCATCATGTTGAAAAATAATAAACTGGTTATAGGCTTTTAATAAAGCATTGTTTTATATTTTGTATTGTTTGTCTTTTTACTCTGTTATTTAAGCTAAAAGTCATGCAGCCAGCTGACTTTTAAACAAAACCAGAAAATTTCTTGATAGCCTTCTACAGTGTTTACTTTTTGTCCTCTTACAGATTTCTAATGTATTTGCTCCCTTTGCAAAGTCATGAAGTCATGTGGTTTACCAGATTTTTAGAAAAGCTGAGTTCCGTTCCACTAGCCATACCCCGGCCTGATACTGCCACCTTAAGATAACACATCAATAGAACCTGTCTAACAGCATGAAATAAGCTCAAAGATCTCAAAAAGCAACACAGCAGGCCCCGTTCTAAAGAAATTCAAGAACAAAAGAACCCAGAACAACATCTAAAGCACTGCAGACCTCATTTGGCTAAAGTCAGAGGTCATAATTCAACAGTAAGAAAAGATGAGGGGAGCAAAAATGATCTTCATGGGAGAGTTCAAATGAGAAAACGTCTGCTAATGAGCACACAGGCCTGTCTTATATTTACCAAACAAAACATTTTGATGATCCCCAAAGACCTTGGCTAATGTTTGCTAATTGTAACATCTACAGTGTATGAATGTGAAAACATAAACATGTTTACCTTAAGGAAGTTATGTTCTTTGCTCCGTTTGTCAGCTTCTTAGGTTTTTTTTTTTAAAGGATGTGCATTATTTCTAGAAGAAGGACGTGACCAAATTTAGAAGTAATTTATTTCTAAATCCAGATCAGACATCAGATCCAGGATTTTTTCCCCCATTTTTTTTATTCAGCCTTGACTGAGATACGCTTTTTTGAACTGCTACTGTTTTATACTTTCTCTGCCTGAAGGAAAATTCACTGTATGTCAGAAGTAACAAGGAGAAAACTGATGACTTGGGTATCAGATGTAAGACGTACAGAGATCATGTTTCCAGCGAAGCTAGATCATTGAAAGTGCACCCCAGACATTTTCATCCTGGTAAGTGTTAAAGCTTAAATTATCTCAGAGCGGTGTTGGCATCGAAACAAACTTGTGATGACAAACTTGAAGCTTGTTACAAAGCTGTGCGGCGGTACAGGCTCTCACAGCAAGATAGATAAAAATATATCTAGAAGTCTGAGCGGAGGTGAGGCATCTAGTTACCCATTCTTCTTCAGTTCTACTCAGATAGCCATGCCTCTGACTGTGTTCCACTAAGCTGGGGTTTGGGTGGCTTTTTAAAAAATATTTGCACCCCTGAGTGTATACCCCAAGAGATTTTTTTTAACCAGCTGTACTGGAAAGATGGCCTAAAGGAGCACTTAACTCCCAATAGCCCCAGTGACACTCGGTCGCTAACAGCAGAGGACTGTGCTTGTCCAGGGCAGCTCCCAGGTGAAAATGTCTGACGATTGTGAGGAAGGATTGTATGGGGAAATGGTGTGCAGGCTCAGCACTCCCTACCTGTACAGTGTTCTCTTTTTTTTCTAAGAAATCTAAACCAAGCATTAAAAAGATACTCTGGGAGTCTTTTATGTGTTAAAACAGAGAGACATTTAATTCCTTCTTGATGAAATCTGAAAAAGTAAATGAATCGGGCTGCTGTAAGAAACAAACTAGTAATCAGACAATGAGCTGAATGCTAGACACCCCATTGATTTCCAACTATCTCTCTAAGCAACCTCAGAGGCACAAACCATATCCACCTTATGATATTGACCCTGCCTCTAACAAATATGCTTATATTTATATCGCCTTTCTGACTGAGACAATGTACAGCCTCTCCTCAGATGGATATTGGATCATACACACATGCTTACCTCCAAATTCAATATTCATTCTCTCTCACTTGTGCTTTATCTTTGGAGTGAATATTTATGTCCTGTTTGGAACCAAGCAAAAAAAAAAAAAAAAAAAGAGAGAAATCTTAAAACTAAATCGCCTTGCATCAAAAATCAATGATAAAATGGGGGCACAAGCTCAGCTTTCTAGGTCACATTTGAATATTTCTTTTAGAGATATTGATTTGTTTTGTGTGACCTACCCAAGCTCATTCTTTGTAATTAAAAAAGTGAAAGAAAGTGCGTTTGTGGCAACCCCCAGTTGGTGTGTATTCTGTAGAGTATATGAATAAAACACAGTGATGATGACGAGGAGGAGGAGCTTAACTGTAAGGAAGATTTATACTGGCGTGTTGTGTTGTGCTGGGTAGCCAAAGTGTGCGAACTGGTGGTTATTTGTTGTAGTAGATTAATTTTATTATATTGAATTCAGCCTTCAGACCAGAGTTGTTTTCCCAGACACTTAAGCCTTTACATCAGGCATTAATTTTGCATGATTTTATGTTTATGAGTTCATGTGAGTGTCTGTGTGTTTGTAAAATGGAGAAAATAAAGAGCTGCAAGAGACCAGAGAAATCAAATGCATTTTGTGTTCAAATAAATGCTCGAACGCATGCCAGAAATCATCAGCTGGTGGAATCCGGGCCCTCTCTGGCCAAGAAACTTATTCTATACACCCTTTAGAAAATTAATAAACTACACACAAGCCTATTATTTTCCATTACTTAATCAAGGTTGGAAAACTCATGTTTCATATCCCAGAGCCACTCTTCAGTTTCTCCTGAGGGATCCCAAAGTGTTCCCAGGCCCTAGAGTACATAATCCCACCATCGGGATCTGGGTCTTTACTCACTGATATAACCAGAAGGAGAGAGGAAACCAGGACAGATCCTCCTCAGACTCTTAAACCAACTAAACTGACTCCTTTCAATGAAGAGGAGCAGCAGACACTCCAAGTTCTGATGAATGGCAAAGCTCAACAAGTTGAAGCAATGCTTCCAAACTAAAGAATCTCCAGTCCACTGGCTCATCTTTCATTCCATCAAGACACCAAGAAACTTGTACTCTTTCCCCTGAGGCAAAGACTCACTCCCACCCCAAAGGAAGTATTCCACCTTTCTCCAGTTCAGCACTATAGCCACACACTAGGAAAAGCTGACCCTCATCCTGGCTGCTTAACACACCAAGTGCACAATGAAGGTCATGACTTGAAGACACCAATAGAAATATATCATCTGTAAAAAGCAGAGCTGAGATCCTGAGGTTTCCTCCTCTCCATGACTCCGCCTTGAGATCCTGTCCATGAAAACCACAAACAGGACCAGAGACCAGGGGAGTCCCTGGTGGTGTTTGGACTCCACCAGGGACTCCCCTGAATGTGGCTTCAGTTTTTGCTTTGGTTGTACAGTGACTGGAAAAAACTCAAAACTGCCATCTTACATCCTTTTGTTTGTTTCACATTTGGATTTATCATTTTAAATGCTTTAAAATCATATTTCACGTTAATAAGATTAAGAACAAAATCTCCTCTCTGTCAAAAATAAAAAGAACTTTTGAAAACCGTTTAACACTTTTCAAGAAAAGCATCTGTATTAAAACAGACTAAATTTAATAGAACAGCCAGGCCACAGTAACAAGAAGCAGGGCTGATCAAAGGCTGGTCTGTACTATTAGACCTCAGGCCCTTGAGCAAACTTAGTGGATGAACTGTGCTCTAGATACTCATGTCTGGACTGGGATGCTTTATTTTCCATTCGCAATCATCTGGCTCTATTAACTGAATGAGATAAATTCTACGAAGCTAATTCAGTTTACAGGCGTCAATACAAGGCGTCATACTTTGACAGATATACTGTTTACATCTCTGGGTCATTTAACTTATAATTTGTGTCATTTGCTTTATCTACATGTCTATGTTTGTGCAGTTGAACTATGACTGAGAGCTAAATGTTGAAACCGTAAAACGTAACGCCATTCCTGTTTGCGTACCCTCCTTTTTGTGGGTCCCTGGTCCTTCTGTCCTTTAGCCCTCGTGTCATCTCCCTCCCCTGTCTCAGAGCCATCCCAACCTGTTTGAAGTGGCTATTAGCCAGAAATCAAAGCCTCCCATCAAGCCCATCTCAGCCCCGTGCCCTTTTAGAATATTCACCAACGGTCTCCTGGCCTTTTGTGAGCCCCCTGGAATAAAAATAATCAAAATCAGAATGGACCTTCATGTGCAATAATACTCTGTCAACTCTTATGGCCTCCACTGTCAATGCCATTTATAATTCATGCACCCATACTGATGGGTCCAGGGCACGTTCAAGAGGTCCGCTCCTCACTGTTCAACCACTGTTCATCAATAGCTGCCAGCCAGGTAGGGGACTTTATTATCGAGCAGTGGCCATGCTAGTTTGACGCAAACACTGTTCTATAATTATTAGAACTTCAAAAAAACTTTACACTCTCTCTCCATCCCTGCCTCTATTTGAAACGGCCTCCCTCTTCCTCTCTTCTCTGTTGTTAATTTAAGCACCGTCTGTTTTATCCCTCCCAATAGGTGTCTGTTTTACAATAAAAGGTCATCCTCATTTGTCCGCAGACACAAAAGAGACCACCGTCAGGGCTGAGGTCAAACAATCAGACAGACAAATAGACTGAGGGACGGACAGAGGGACGGCTGGCGCTACATACAGGTGCTCCAGTTGCAGGAGGAAAGAGGAGAGAAGGGAAAGTCAGATAAGAAGATAGATGGAGAGACAGCGAGGAAAGATAGAGAAACGGTGGAAGGAGTGAATGAGAGATGGAGGGAGAGGTAGCCGTTGGTGATGGGGCGGGTGGGCGAGAACGAGGACAGATAACTAATCATGCCATCACCTCCACTCCTCTTCCTCCTCCTCTCTACTTCTTCTTCACCTCCTCTCCACTCCTCTGCGGGGATGATTGACGAGAGCATGGTGGACTGAGGTTGTCCCAGTCCCCGGATTAGAAAGCCCTCAAACAAATGAAGCCTGGAAACGATGCCCTAGGGAGCCGAGAGCCCCCGGGTAGACCAGACAAGACACACACTTTGGTTTGAAGAGACTTAAAATTAAGAGATGAGAGGACCAAAGATGAATTGGAAAGGAGAAAAGGGGGAATAACATTCTTTAAAGGCAGAAAGTTAAAACAAGCATGTAAGTTTAAGTTTAGGATCTGAGCAAAAAGTATGAGTGGAAAAACAGAAAGCTTGTAAGAGTGCAAGAGACAGTGACAATTATATGTGTAAGGTGAGTGAGGGAGAAAGCGTGAAGTCACTTTAATTAGGTTACCCGCAGGGAGGGACGAAAAGAGAGGCTGAGCAGGGAAAAGATAGTGATGGAGGAGAGGGTAAGGAGAAATGATAGAGAAGGGGAAAAAATGGACTCTGGACTGTGGCTTTACACACCTGTTCTCGCCTTTCTAAGATTACCAACAGCAGATTGTTTCCCTTATGCTCCTCTGCAGATCTGATATGGTGCATTTATCAAAAACTGAACATCACCCGCCTCTCCCTCCCAGCTCCCCTCCACATGCAGCCCTAAAAAAAAAAAAACCCTCAACTTATTGTTAAGGATTCAAATATTAGTTTAAAAAAGGCAAAGGAAATGCAAGAAAGGGGTGATATATGGCCAGATATTAAGAAAAAGTTTGATTTTATTGATGTCACGTGACCTTAGCATGAGTGACCTCCATTTTCCCAAATGGCGCAGGTCCAGGGTTTTAATGGAGTCTCCCTCAGCCATATATCAGCTCAGCTTGTCTCGTAAAGTTCAGCTCGGGCCGACCTCACAAACCACCTCCACCTTTATCGTGACACGTAGAGAGGTTTTCATGAGCAGAAAATAGATGTATTAACAGAATGATTTTAATATAGTCAGAGGGTGAAAATGGAAAAAAAAAAAGAAGTGGGGGTATGGTTCTGGAGGATTTTCTTTTATTTTTATTGTGAGCTGTAAAATGTATTTGTAATTTTTTAGTCAACAGTTTTCTGTCCCACTGTTTTTCCCCTCCTCCTGGCTCTGTCTCAATCTCCTCTTCCTCCATCCCCTCCTCTCTCCTGCCTCTTCTTCGTGTGTCTGTTGAGTGTCACAGTGTTACAGCCAGCCAACATGACACTTTTTAAAGTTTCGCGAGGAGGCTGACAGAGCACAGACGAGATTAACCTAGCTGCCTGCCATAGCACCTGTCCCTCTACTCTTTCTTTTGCTGTTGAAAATAACGCTGAAGACAACACACACCGTCTGCACGGGGGAGCTTTGTGTTAGCTACAGGGCAACAACTGCTTTTTAACCATTTTTATCAAGCAGATAGTGTGGAAAAATGCACACACACATCCAAGGAAAGTATTTGAAGCATTTTCTTTGCAACCTAAAGGGTTATTCAGTCATAAGATGTTTATATAATTCCAAAATCCCCATCACTTTTTATACTTTGTGTTTAGGAACTGATAAATGTGATGTTGATAAGTTTCAACAAAGGCCGGTTGTATTTTAAGATACTTGCTGGAAGCATCAACTGTACGTAGTTTTCATGTGCGCTGCTTAGTATCAAAGTGCAGCCTCCCCCAAATGGTTTCCTTCCTACAGTGTATATTTATAGCTTTAAACACTTCTCCAAAGAATTAAAAAAGGGGGGAGAAAGGAACATGATACATAATCTAATTTTCTTTGCATTGCACCACATCAGACCTTAGCACAGGAAAACATTTGATAATGGAATACGAGAATGAATACTAATCATGAAGAAAGTTGCAGAGGAGGAAAGCTGCTGCTGCAGGAGCCGCTGCTGCAGCTGATTGTATCTGAAGAAAATAGTGAATGACTAGTGAGGCGGTGTTTAAAACACACAGTGCCCCCAGTCAGAGCCTGCTCTTCATCAGTCCGAAAGGCAGAAATGAGAAATGCATCTGAGCAACGCTTTTAAAGGCAAAGTTCAGTAATTGGGAATGACAGACACACACAAAGCATCCATCACTCATGACCTTTCCGTTTCTCCCGCTCTTTCTTCCCTTTCGTTTCCGTCTCCTGTCTCTGTATTCAGGACAAGGACAGAAGAAGCAGAGGAAGAACAGAAAAGCACATCTTTTTTTTCATTTTTTAACGGCTGCATTTAATAAGTCTTTTAAAGCTGTATTGTGATGCTATTAACCTGGAATCAGCTTGATACAGAATATTTTGTGTGTTTATTGTGGAAACAGTGAGTGTATGGTTACAGAGCCACAGTGTTTTTAGATGCTTCATCTCAAATAATCTTTTATTCATTTTGATGTGTAATTGTAGTCTTACATTTTGTGCATCAAATGCAAAATAGATTCATATAAACAGCTTGGCACAAAGACAATGTATATAGTTTGAATTTTAAGAAAAATGGCCATACATTTTTTTTTCCAGCTCTTTCTTTTTCTTTTGATTTCTTCTTCTTTCAACTGTGATAAACTGACCAGTTCAGGAAAGAAAAAAATCCCTTATCCTCTGTCTGTCCTACACACACACACACACACACACACACACACACACACACACACACACACACACACACACACACACACACTCACAGACATACACATTTCACATCTGGACTTGTGTTTAATTTTACGTCAAAGTGCGGACAGGAAGCACCTGTCTAGATGAAACCCCGTAAGCAAGTGAAACGGAGACAAAGAGCAAAGAGGGGAACGGAGGGAAAAGAGTGCACGTTAAAGAAAAAAAAAGAAGAAAAGCATTAATCCATCTGTTGTGGAAATGCGTGTCACAGAACGTGTCACATTAAAAGCAATGTCAACAAACTGAGCAAAACCTAAATTGGTTTGGAAAGGCCGAGTCGTGTGGAATTAACACAGATTTCATCCTCTCCAAATGTGATTGTGTCTGTGGGAGTCGGGGTTCTGAATGCAGCTCATTCTTTATTTTGCTAAAAAGTTTGGGGGAGCTGCTCACTACAGTTCTGCAATTACAGAGTTGTAGAACTTCCAGATGTGAGATTATTCTTCCCCCTCACATTAGGAGATTAAAAGATCACCGTCTGGACAGACTCACACACCTGTCACAAAGGAGGCCCTGTGACCTTCTTCAATTAACCTGTCAATTAATGACAGGATGCCGTTTGTCCCGAACCACGTGGAATTACTTGACTCACAATTTACCATGTAAAAACACAATTAGCTACATTTTTGCATTAAGAGCACAGTCAGATAAGCAGAATATCAGCAGCATCAACATGAAGAGCATCTGAAAACTGGGATTCTCAGATGTTAGAGCAACAAATTTGATTTACTGAGATTGGTCAAATGGAAACCTTTAAAAAAGTTACTTCTGGTTTATGAAAGATGGAACTCTGCATTTGTTGAAGACTTTGATGATGTTGGTGTTCAAAAGTTTAAGCTACATAAGGCGAGGAGGGGAAAATGTGACATTTTCTCAGTAACACAAAGTCCACATCATTCAAAAGGTGACATTTCCACAGTAAACAGGAGTAACTCCAACCATGCTTGGTATGTTTCATCAAAACTAGCTAACTTTATTCATTTATTTGGGTTTAATATTGATAACTTTTCTACTTGAGTTATGTTGTAAGAAGATAAACCATTTCAGCAGTTTCTTTAAGAAAATTTAAATAAATAATAAGACAATCAAAACAATAATGGTGGCATATTTGACTTTAAGATAGGAAATCCCACCTGACTGTAGGAAAAAGCTTTTGCATCAAATGTTTTCTGAATAATATTTTTTAGACTTATTTCAGACCTAATTTCAGATTTACATCTTTAATTTCTTGATACTGTTAATAAAATGTATGTAATGATGTTTCCTTTGTCCTGCACTAAATTACTAAACTAATTTTATAAGTTAGGTTTCTGAAACAAATGGAAAAAGAAATATTTTCAAGTAACTTGATCGTTTTTTGGTTAGTTAACATGCAGTTCAAGTTCATTTCTAGCACAATCATAAATCTTTTCACATGTTTCAATTAGTCTGTGACATTATAATCTAACATTTAAACTCATTCTGGTGATGTTTTCTGCAGCAGTGTCAGAACTCATCTGTTATTATACCTGTTCAGACCTGATCTGTGCTTTGGGTAATGTCCGATCACAGGGGAAGATGTCGGCTCTGGGCCACAGATAACCCTGTTCCACTTCAATGTGCACCCCTCCACTGTAAAGTCAAAGTGTGTCGAAGTGTATTATGATCAACACACACACACACACACACACACACACACACACACACACACACACACACACACACACACACACACACACACACACACACACACACACACACTCCAGGTGACATAGGACAGCTGCTGCCTTGAGTTAGAAGTCTTCAAAGGCCAAAAAGGTGCTTACCGTAATTTCCGGACTATAAGCCGCTACTTTTTTCCCTTGCTTTGGACCCTGCGCCTTAAACAACGGTGCGGCTTATCTGTGGCTCAGCTAACGGCTACCAAGGGGGCGCTATCAAAGCACCAGCGCACAACAAAGTATGTTTTGAAAAACTGGACTGCTGCGTGATGATGATGGAGAGTAAGAGATGACTGTTTGGGAACTGCTGTATCAAAATAAGCAGCCTACCTTGTTATGTCTTCCTCCTCCTGCGTGCTAAAACCATCAAAATCCTCTTTGTCAGTGTCAGAAATGAACAGGCCCAGAATCGCCTCATCAGCCAGTCTCTCTCCTTTGTTGTCGCTCTGAAAACCAATAAAATCCTCTTCCTCTTTGTCAGTGTCTGAATCAAACAGCCTCCGAACGGCTCAATCAGCTATTGCGCAATCCACTTCTATGGCCGTGTGTCGCGTTTGCGCATGTGCACGTAATTTACGTGACCGCGATTCACAAAGCTTTTGCGTGTTTTACGTACGTGCGTTTACCTCGCAGTCACGTTCATTACGTGCGCATGCACAAACGCGACGCGCGGCCATAGAAGAGGATTACGCAATAGCTTATGGAGCCCTTGTTTGGAGGCTGTTTTACTCCGAAACTGAGGAAGAGGATTTTATTGGTTTTTAGAGGGACAACAAAGGAGAGAGACTGGCTGAGGGGGCGATTCTGGACCTGTTCATTTCTGACACTGACGATGAGGATTTTGGTGGTTTTAGTACGCAGGAGGAGGAAGACGATGATACGGTAGGCTGCTTATTTTTGATACAATAGTTCCCAAACAGTCATCTCTGTCCCAACAATCCCCTCTGTGGTAGCAGGAACTCATATATAGAGTAATTAAACATTAAGGAACAGTGAGGCCAGCTAGTGCTGCTGGAACCGGTTGGGCCGCTCCGGCTTTCTCTCAGTTCAAGCAGCAATCAGTAGCTGCCCAAGGTGGTAAAACATTTACATACGAACAGTAGGCTGTGTCCTCAGAGCAGACAACAACCGTATTCACATACAAACAGACAAAGGTATGTGGGTGTGAGAGTAGCCTCTAAGTGGCCTCCCACACACACATCCATCCATCCATCCATCCATTTTCTTTAGCCGCTTTGTCCTCCACAGAGGGTCGCGGGGCAGCTGGTGCCTATCTCCAGCGGTCAAGGGGCGAGAGGCGGGGGACACCCTGGACGGGTCGCCAGTCCATCGCAGGGCCACACAGAGACGAACGAGACAAACAACCACACACCCACTCACACCTAAGGACAATTTACCAGCCCAATTAGCCTGACAGTCATGTTTTTGGTCTGTGGGAGGAAACCGGAGTACCCGGAGGAAACCCACGCATGCACAGGGAGAACATGCAAACTCCACGCAGAGAGGCCGCAGAGCCGGGACGCGAACCCACGACCTCCTTGCTGCGAGGCAACAGTGCTAACCAACTGCGCCACCGTGCACCCACACACACATACATATGGTAATTAAACATTAAAACACCCGCGGCTTATAGTTAGGTGCGGCTTATGTGTGGACAAATCTGCAATTTCCCCCAAATTTGGCTGCTGCGGCTTATATTCAGGTGCGCCTTATAGCCCGGAAATTACGGTACAGTCAGCGATCTTCAGTGTTCTTAAAACTAGACATCATTAATGAAACTTTTTTGGTCTATGAGGGGGAAAAGGCATACAGATAATTCAAATGAAAACTAAAAAAGGAACAAACATTTTGCATACCTTTCAGGAGAACAAATGTGATCTTGTTGCCTTGATATTTTATGTGAAAAGGTTTTTCTCTTTAGCATGGAGGATTTTAAAAGGTTAGTGTCTTAAACTTTTACTAAAAATTGACTTGAAACTGTAAAAGTTCTTTAACTTTTAGGTTGCTGCTTTGCAGTTTTTAATAGCAATATAGAGTTTGGATTAGAAACTCTTTAATTTTGCTGTGCCTCTGACACACACGCTGCACCACCAGCATTGCCCCCCCCACCCCACCCCCCACCACGGTGGAAACAAAGTCTCACAGCACGGACGAGCGCCGCACCGCCGGTACTCCCTTGAGTACCTCAATGACAAAATTATGTGCACCCCTGGCAATAAACCACATTGTGGTATACATATTGAACATTGAGTACTACAAGAAGTTCTGTTGCTAAATTCCTCTAATAATAATAATCATATAGTTTTAGGTGAGTAACATAAATTCACAGCAGTGGACCAAGAAAGTCACATTTGCATCAACTGCTGGGACATTTTTCAGATTAAAGTTGTTTCAGGACTCACTCAGACTAGCCATTAGCCCATCAATCCATTTAGATATAATATCTTTCTTCAAACTAAGGTTGTTCAACCAGCTACCTTTTTACAGAAATTCACTTCAAAAGATCTTTAAAATCTTTTAAATGTGTTCTTCAGCCTAACATAAAATAGCTTCTGATCCTAACCAAGCAGGATAAGTCACCCAGCCATAATACTGACATAAAGACATAACTCTGGTCCAGATGGGAGACCAACTCAAGTCTCTTTGATGACATGCAATCATTATTAAGCATCTTCTTTCCCTTATTTAAATAGAAACACACACTGAATGTGTTTTATGTGTGTCCAGACATAAAAAGGAACCAAAAACACTCTAATTGTTTTGTTTATTCAACTGATTTCACATGTTTCAAATTCCTTTAATATTATTGCTGCCTACTAAATTAAAAGGCCAAGGTTTCATTTAAAGTAACTATTGGAAAACAGAATAAAATGTTCTATAGAATATAGAAATGTTTTAGAAAATTAAACCTTTTGTTGCAGATTAAATTATTGTAACCCAAAGAGCTACAGCCAGTGGCATTATGGACTACGGCTAGTTACTTCTGTCTTCATTTCCCCCTTTTTTCCTGCCTTCCTTCCTTTCATCTTCCTTCAAGGTCAATCGTCAGAATGAAGCTGCATGTCACTGCTGCTTTGTCTATTCAGATAAAATTGCTGCATTCATTGTACGTCAGATAAACCTCAAAAAAAGGAAGAAAGGAGGACAGAATCAGGGAGCGAGGGAGGGATGAAAGAAAGAGAGGAAAAAAACAACACCCCTATCGAGGCATCCTCCTGCCTGGTCTGTTTTTATCTGCCCATGACAAATTCAAGCGTTGAGTCTCTCCTTCTCTCTTTTCTCCACATTTTCTCTTCACCTTATCTACTGTCTCAGCACTGCATCACTTGCCATTTTAGAATAATGTCCTCCCATGTCTATAATGACATTGCCTTTGTGCCTCAGATTACCTTGGGGTTTTCAGTCACCCCCCCCCCCCCCTCCATTCCTTGCTACCCCAACACACACTGATGAAAGAGAAAAAAGATGCATTTGCACACACACGGATACACAAACATGCAAGTGTCAAAGAAGACCTATCAGAGAACCTTGAAAAAGACTATTTGAATCAAAGTACATTATTATCCAGCTCTTTTTTTTAAATAAATCAAAATACAACCAATGCTTTAACAGGCACAAATATGTAAAAATCCTATTTTTGAGTGACATTGTGTACTGCCATTTTTACTCAAATATCAGGTGTGGAGCTTGGTTTGTGTGATAAAGGCATTAGCTGTTTCAGAAAAACACATTCAGTCAGACCTTAAATACGACTGTTTTCGGCTGACCAGCCACTGCTTATTTCTTATCTTTTGAATTCAGTAATATCTTGACTTGGAATCACGAGCATACACATTACGCCATGATAAAACTAAGCAGCTTTGAGTCCAGACTATCCAGTATTGAGTTTCTGAAAGATAAGTAGACAATTTGTACATTTAAAAAAAAGTTACATTCCCTGTATCAGCTGCTCATATTTTACAGTGGATGTTCTTCCTGCCCATTTTCTCCAATAAAGAAATAATTTCCCTTCAGGTATCATTAGACATGAAGCAAGTCTCCAGCTTGTATTATTTCTGTGCTGTGATGAGCTCCTTAAACTGTGACAGGTCCTTCTCTCCCCTGCCTGGCCGCGCCTCTTAATGAGATGGTAATCAGCCAGTCATCAGCGAAGGGACCATGCAGGAAACATAATGAGAACATTAGGCTGCATACTGAAAGGACCCCCTGCCAGGTGGAGGATCAATGGTCTGGCCTGATGAAAGGTGGATGATGCAGCTGATGGCTGGAGAGAAAGAGAGGGAGGGAGAGGGAGAGAGATGGGGAGGCAGAGTGTTGTTGTGTTGACTGAACAATTATCTCCTGTACCCAGTCCTTTTGACTTACAGAAATCCCACTGGAAAATTATTAGTGTTGCTACATTTCGCTGTCATTGTGTCATTTTGAATTCTGTGTTAAATCCTCTCTATGTAGTTGGTTGAGAACTAATATGCATCCTAAAAAAACATACGCCTTTGTTTTCAGACTTGCTTCTTCTTATCACCACGAGACAATTGGGAAATTTAAATTTTCTAATTTAGAGCCAACTTACTAGACGTGTGACAGCAGCGCTACAAGAAATCACTATCAAGAGCAAAGCATGGATGAGCTGTTTTTGTGGCATGTTTTTGATCCGTTCATCCAAATTCATCTCACACAAAATGTGAAAGAAGCCTAAATTCTTTTGCGAGTACTTCATTGAGGATTTATTTGACCAGAAAAAAAGTTTTGTTCTTTGTTTTGACAAGAACCAGAAATTTTGAGTGCCTAAAACTGTTGCAAATAATGTAAAATACTGCACAATTCCCCCCCCCCGTTTTCCCACCTGACTAATTTCTCCTCCTCTTATAAGAATATGAATACTAGGGCTTGTTTTTAGTTAATTATTAGACACTTTGTAGCTGAAGGAAACCTAACAGTCTGGTTTTGCATTTTACGATGTGACATGGGTTATTATCAAGGCTTGATCATACTGAGCACAGACAGTACAACATTTCTATAGCAAAATGAATTGTTCCGCAATTCCTAAAAATGACAGACTTCATGATGATCATTAACTTAAATAACTACAGATGAATATAATGCAAGACAGTTCTCAGGGGTTTTGTGTAAGAGTAGTGATTTTATAGCCTAGTGAACTAGACCTTCAGTTTTACTCTGCAGACTTTGGTCTAGCCACGCTCATTGGAACCTCTGCAGCCCACTGATTGGTCCGGTCAGTCTCGTACCAGACCAATCACAGCGCTCTAATGGTTTGGTGGGCGGGATTAACCAATGATGGCAGAGGCAGAGCTGAGTCTGACTCAGAATTTAAACATGGCGGCAGCTCCGGCTCCGCGTTAGTTTGAAGCGTCTTTGTCATCATCTTTGGACGATTTAGATTTGTGCTTTTCTTTAAGACGTGAACAGATAGAGGAACTTAAGTCTTTTATTTTGAAAAAGGATTTATTGGCCACTTTGCTGACAGGATGCAAATATCCTAAACGTAGACCGGCCGAGGCGGGCCGAGGTAGCCAGCGCCTTTCTCAGCCAGTCTACATTTAGGACATTCACCGATGGCACGGCACACGGTAAAAGTTTAATCTACCAGCTGGTTCCGGTTGTCGCTGAATGGCTCTGATTGGTCCTAGCGCTATCCAATAGTGAAGACAGTTTGATTGACAACCGCTGATCCCGCCCCTATGAATGAGTCCTTTCAATGAGTTGTGGCCAGACTATATATCCACATATATAGTCTGGCTTGCCAGGCTAGTGATTTTATGGAGGAAAAACAAATATTTATGGTCAGAATTTTGTACTTTTGTTGAGGATTATTTATTCACTTGGCTTGTTCTACAATGGTTAGGCTAAGCACACTTTGTTTTTATATAGTTTTTATATATATAACGTAATGCTTAATTATGTCTTATGTTGTTTCTTTGTCTTTTAAGTATCCAAATCATGTTAACTTTAGCAATGTAGCTAAAGGTTTTATTTTGAAAAATACCAGATGCACCTTGCTGGCTAGTGTCTCACTTCCTGTCTGGTGCACGTGATTTCCTTAACTTGATGACAATTTGCTTGCAGCATCTGGGAAAAATAGACTTGTTGCAGAAAGTTAACTTTGCTCCGTAACTGCACCTCAAACCTACCAGAGCCACTGTGCAGGCTCTGATTAGACCCAATGTTTTCTTTTGTCTTTGTGGAGACCGCACCGCAACAGCATCCGGTGTGAAGTAGCCTCCAGAGCGCTCATCCCTCCCGTTGGTTATCTCTATGCCTCTTGTTATAAGGCATGAAAAGAAAAATTTTAAGCTAATTTCTTTTCCAAATCGGTCAGAGCAACTGTTAGGGTAAAGAGCTGGTCCATGGTTACAGCGCCATCCCTTTAGAGTTTCACTTATAATAATCTTCATTGTGCTGATCAGTGATTGTGTAACTTCTGATGAGAAATAATGACAAGACTTTGTGTTTTTCAATGAAATTTAAAAAAAAGATGTTTTCACAGGTTATTACCTATTTGAATCATTCCAAAACCAAATGACATAAACATTTATTTTAAGAAATGGATTGCATTTGTGAATTCTGCTTGACAAGATACAGTTTGTCTAAAAGAGTAAAAATAACTGACTAAAGACAGACTTTCATTAGTTGTGAATAATTTTGTTCCTGGTCAGTTGATCAAGTCCAGGCACTAAAAGCACCAAAACATTCAACCCCCACCATGCTGCTCTGCTACCGCTGTGGCAGTTCAGATGTGGAGGATGAACTCCTTCACCCAAACTTCCCTTTCCCGTTTCCCATATAAACCATTTGGTAACCCTTCATGGATTTCACATATGTATATTCTTATTTATGTTCACTCTGTCTTCTATCATCACTGTGAAACACAGACCCTGCTCGAATCCGGCCATAAAACTGAATGAAAGTCACATTAATTGTCAGACACAGACACGGTTCTGATCATAAATGCTGCACTACATACTGCTGCTTTAAATCACAGACAAATCCGCCCCACGTCTCCTGCTCACCCGTGCCTTCCACAGTGATTTGCTCTCAATTTGTAATAAAAAGACCAACAGAGGAAGCACGGCCCAAGCTTCACTTGTGTGTTTTACATTTTTTTCCACCTTTTTTCTTGTTGCAGTGACTGACTTTTAATCCAGTAAACACCGCATAAGTCCACTGACCAGAACAAAGAGAGAGGGAGAGAGAGGGAGAAGAAAAAGAAATTCACTCTGAAAATCTATCAGATCACTCTTGTTAAAACCAGAAATGGGAGGCAGGATATAGAGTTACATGCAAAGATCATAAAATTACTGAGGAATAAAAGCCATTCATTTCACATGACATCACCATCTTGTGAGGATGTGAGCTTCAGCAGCTTCAAAAAGGGGGACAAAATGTTTCCTTCATCAACTTCAGTGCTGATGTTATCTAATGAGACACAACACGGCAGAACAAAGGAGCTGGATCAGCCTCCTCGCTGCTCAACGCGGCTTTTAATACAAGCAATAAAAGCCCAACTTTCCTCACATATTAAAAACAGTCATCAATTCTGATGGGTTTTTGTGTCATTATGTACTTTAAAAAATTATCTGACACCTATCAAACCCTTATTTTATATAAACACACTCATAAACTGTGGTATTAACGTGGTTTGAGGTGTTCTTTGCAGCGTCTGGTTTCACAGAATGTAACAGGATCTACTCCAGTCTCATGTAGTCAAATGACTTTGTTCCAGGAGTCTGGTGGTTTATTTAAAGGCTACTTTACGAACCTAAACCATCCTGCCATGCTGCTTTTAAATGAAAGATGTTTTTTCCTCGTAATCATTTCAAACAAGACATACTTGTTCTGGCTTTCTTTAGGTGAACCGTATTGAACTTTAATGTCTAACATCGTGAGTACTGCAAAATTTATGTTGTAGTTCTTGAGTTTTTGCAATTTCTTTGATTATTGCATGATCTGACCTTCAGGTGATATTGCTGAAACAGCTACTCCTGAGAAGATTGGCAGCTCTCTTCAACAATTCCCACTTGTGAATATTCTTCCTCACTGTAGATTGATGGACTCAAAATTGTTTGAAGATGGCCTTATAACCCTTTCTATATTGATAGGCAACAGCAGTTGCCGGTACCAGATTAGTGTATTGAATGCAGGGAGATTTTCACTAAATTTAAAACCTGTTGGGGACTTGGACTCTGCTTGAAGCAGATTTGAATGGATTCCTTTCGTGTATGATTTAGGCACTATAAAAGTTAACACGAGCCTCACAGTGACCCCAGTGGTGAAATCACAGAGCAACAGCTTGCACAACGGGGGAGATAAATGGCTGCTCATCACCTCAAAAACCGCCTGAGCTGCAGCACCTTTTCCAGTTGAATACTGGCACTTAAAACATTCCGTCTTATGCGCGCCATTAGCACTGCCCACTAATTTACATTGAGGCACTCGGAGAGGATCACAACTATTATGTTTGCATAACTGTCAGTCACTCACTATGGGACCAAGTCAAATCAGTCCTGTATGCTTGACACAAATGATACAGCACTGGAGCATGCTCCAGGGGGTACTAATGGTTGGTCTGAGTACTTCAGTTACAGAAACACATCATTTCCAACCTGCTCCACTGCAAAACCAAGAAATGTATATAAATAAATAAATATATATATATTTGCTAATGGCAGAAGCGTTGGCTTACAGAGGTGGACTGGCTGCCTATAATGTATGATCTATGATGTATCTCCAATCAGCAGTGATTCTCCACATGGGGGACATAGGTGGGGGGTATGTGTTTAGTGGCTGTTAAATATGAATCATTGGTGTTCCTACCAATATATGCACCACATGAACCAAAAGCAATTATTCCTCCCCGCATGTCTCACACTGTCATGTAAGGTGCTTTAAAGGACAGAGGTCCATCAATAATCGGCAGTGCCAATTAGAGACCTCACGTTTATCTGTTGTGCTAGGACATTTACATAGAACAAACAAAGACGCTGCATCCTAAACACAGGAAGACATTATTAACAAAGTATAAAAAGCATAATTTCATTTTTCTCCTTTTGTCAGAGAAATGTGACACATCATCCGAAGCTGTATTGCGTTGCCTGGGGTGAGGGCCCTGCACAGTAGATGGACCGCTGTAATTTCTCATCTATCAAATTATAGTTTATTGTTCAGCACAGTAACCCCAGGCTACACACAACCCTGTGCACTGACAGTTATGAAACATTATATTTCCACTGTCAGTGTCCAGGCCCAAGACAAAGCTTAAGAACCAAAAACAGAAAAGAAAACACAAAGAAATAAAAAACTTCAAAGTTATATTAACACACGTCATGTCAACATCTATTTTAAACAGAACTTTGATCAAAGCCGCTCAAGACACTGTTGCTATTTCTGGGGGTTTCTAACGACATTAGGTTACTCAAATTGCCATTAGCCACTACTATATAAGCTTGTTTATTATTGCCATGGTAATGATTTTTCTGCCAAATGAAATTTGTCGGCAGGAAATTGTGTTTAATGCTGGTCTAATGAGTCTGCTGTAAATTAGCTGGCATGCCAGCGTGGATGACTAAAAGGCCTTTGAGTAACCTTTGGTCTCTGTTGAGGGTAATTTGATAGTGCCACTGATGATTCACTTAGCGTGGCTAAAAGCTATAGGCTTGCATCTGAAGAAGGACATGCGAAACTACTATCGCTCTTAAACTAGAGGAGAATGTGAGTTTAATCAAATTGACTTGTCACTGGATGACTTTAAGACGATGAACGTGAACTCCTCACTGGAGTCAAACCGATTTGGCATTGTTGTCACCAAGGTCAAGATTCAGCTGAACACCGAGCCTCGACTCAAGAGTCCACAAAATATCTCACACAGGCGTTTTGTTCCATCCTCTTTCTTGATAGTTCTGTGGTGATTCTGGTAACCATGCACACATATCAATAATTAAATGAGGACTGAAAATTGCTGTACTACATACAGTATGCTGTCTTTAATAAAACTTGATGAAAACAGAAATGTTAAATGCACAGCACGTGTTAACCTTTGTTAGACAATCGATGGGCAGAGTTGTTTCAAATAAAACAAAGTCATAGCTAAAATTTGAAAAAAGCATCACAGTTACAAAAGCAAATCAGTTTTCAGTTTTAAAAAGATTTGGTAAAAATGGAATGGAATGCAAATTATGAAAAATAAGTGCAAAATGTTTGCTAAAAATCCAACCAGTTATGTAAATTCCATATGTTTTATTGTAGCACACCACTGTACAGGTAAGCCTCAAACATCCGAGGACTTTTTGTATCCCAGTCAACCATTGGTTATAGCGCATTTTAATCTAGGAATTTAACTTAAACTGAAAACACAACTAATAAAATATAATCTATGTGGATGTTTGAATGAAAAAATGAATCTATTTACCTTATAATTAACTAATTTCTGCATTTATTACATTTTCATTGCATTGCAATAAAACCCATATTGTTCCAGCTTATTATAAAATGTCAAAAACAAATTATAAGCTTTTATTCTTGGTGTCAGTAATAAAGAAGTAAGACAAACAATAAACTTCAAATATTAAGTGAACTAAATCTTAAAGACTTCCTTTGAAGTGACAGATGTGTGTGTTTGGGCTGTTTCTTTATCAGCCACAACCTGTTTATGTTCTAAGCTCCATGCCATTGGTTTGCAGCAAAGACTGAGATTCCTGATACAATTGTATATGCAAAAAAAGTCTGTGTGTGTGCATGTGTGTGTGACTGCACATGTATAACCCTGCAGGTCTGTGGAAGTGCACTTTGATGTGGAAGTCACCATGCTTCGTCACAGGCATGGCAGTCACTCCTGGCATATTCCTCTGGGATCTGATAAGATGTGTGTGTGTGTGTGTGTGTGTGTGTGTGTGTGTGTGTGTGTGTGTGTGTATAGGGAGGACTGGAGTGTGTCTTTATTGGTATGGCATTCCTCCTTATTGCAGGTGGTCCCTCAATCTGCAAACCCTTCCTCTTTAGACTGTATTTAGTGCCACCTCCTACCGCGTCCCCATCTAACCTCTCATTTCCCCCGCCCTTCCCTCTACACCTCGCCCACCCATGTTGCCCCTCCTCCTCTGGCAACACGTGCCCCCTCTTAGTGCCAACATGCCCTCATCTCCCATCTCCTCCCCTCCCTTTCACTGTTTTTCCCACGCCCGCCTCTTTCTGTCATCACTCAGTAGGAGTGGTATCTGCACACGTGCCCCTTTTTAGTGCCAACAAGCTCCCCTGTGGCTCAATTCCCCCACCTCACTGTATCTTCTTGTCGTCTACCCCCCCTCCGTCATGTTTTACCTCCCTCATATCTCCCGCCTCCCCTTCCTTCCCCATTTTCTCACACTGTGCATCTCATTGCTATGTAAGTGGGGATGCCAGACTGTTTTGCATAACACTGTTTAGTCCTTTGTGGCAGGCGGGGCGGCATGCGAATATGCAAAACGGTGATGGGGAGGTATTTTGTAGTGTGATGAGGAAGCGGAGAGGGCGGCATTGCGAATGATGCCGCCCTGTGTGTATGTGCTTGTGCAGTGTTTTCCAACATATTCTTTGGCTCATCCGGGCGATAGTTGGTGCAGGAGCGGGTACCACCAGAACAAAAGCCAAGTTGAGCAACGTGGCGATGGAATACCAACTCCAAGCAGCCATAAATCCTACTCGGAGGAACACGCTCGTCTTTTGTGGCCTTTATTCCACTTAAGGGACATTGTGAGGAAAGGTTGTTCATGTTTTTTTTTTTATTTCAGCTTGCATCACTACTGGCATCCTTTGCGTCATTACCGTACATCCACATGACTCAGTGTCTACAAATATTAGCGGCAAATTAAGAAGAAAGCGACGAAGGGGAAGTTCTTTTCGCTTACCCCTCCTCTTTAGCCATATTCTTCTTTCTCCCACTTATCTGTGGCTGAGAACGGATGGTTCTTTATAATTGGCCGTTGTCATCATGCAGATGACACACAGTCAGCGCTCTGAATATCATTAGCGCCTTTGCATACCTCCGCTCTTTTTTTTCCTCCTCTCTTTTCATCTCGTTCCTTCATTCCTCTGCTCATTTCGCGATTCGATATTCCAAAAGGTAATTATGATCCACGGAGCAGCCTATCAATATGCGAAGAAAGACGTAATGGGGGAATAAAGGTGCATCTCTGATTGTCGCTTTCTCTTTCGACATTTCCAGCGCAAAATACAGAAGCATCTCCCAGCATGTGAGGAAGAGTAAGCGTCGATTATGGTGATTTTATTTGAATCTTTGTTACACTGAAGTCCAATGCATATCTCTGTTGTCACAAAGTGTTTTTTTACTCTCCTCCTCTTTCCCGTTTCTCGTTTGCATACACCCGCAGCTCCTTTGGTAGAATAATAGCTCTTAATTCTTCTCTGCAGCTCTTGCCTTCTGATCCATAACAAAGAGAAATGAGCCAGCCTGTTAATTTGCATACTCCCCATAATGATGAGGTGAATGTTGCAGACTCCCTAATTACCATGTCCTCCTGTCACTAGATCTCCTCCCGCAGTTTTTGCTTTTAACCCTTATTTGCCCATTTGCCAGCTCTTCGTCTACATAGGAAGCCATTGTTGCACTTGTGTTAGTTCATCTGAGGAGGGTGAAGAAACAATAGAGAAACAAGAAGAAAAATGTCGCATTTCGCAGTGACGAGCGGTTCGTTCATTCACCTTCGTTTACTCCGCTGCCCGTGTTTATTGGCTAATTTGCGGGTCCTCTTGCTCGCAGCGACTCTCCTTAAGCTGCCCTCTTTGTCTTTGCCTTTGAAATTTACAAAATCTTACAAGAAATCAATATTCAATTGATTATTCACTTTCCTGAAGCCTCAAACGACTGCTGAGTGCACGTGCAAATTAAATCCAGCGCGTGTCTGAGTGCATGTCTGTGTAAGTCCCTGGTAGATCCTGTCGTATTCCCAGTTCTTCCGAGGCAGAAAGCAGACGAGGTGGCAGGGAGCTCTGAGAGGAAAAACTGTGCGGCATCGACGTGCATTTTTATGTGTGTTTGTGTGTGTGTGTGTGAGTGAGTGAGTGAGTGTGTGTGTGGGCATCTGAAACGTACCAGGGTCCCTGTCAATAGCCCACAAGCCCAGGAAGTTCCAAGGTTTGAAGAGGGTTTACTTCTTTGATCTTAAACAGGAACAAGCATCCAGAGGAAGGAGGGAGATGGAATTCAACAACAACAACATCAACAACACCTAGCCTGTGAGCATAGGAAGTTCCAAGCAGGATGTGGTAGTGTATCCTTATTTTCAAAGCTTTTTTTTCTCATCTTTTGTTCTGTTCGCAGCATTTCTTTGTCTTCTTCGCTGGTTCCAAGAGCAGAGTGGGACAAGATGCCACCTGGACCCTCTAGAGAACTCTAGGGCAAAGTGGGCGCGGAAAAGGGGGCATGAAGAGAGGGGTGTAGGGAGGAGGAGGAGGAGAGAGATGGGTAAAGGGCGCCTGGCTCCTGCCTCTGATATGCCATATGAATGGCAGACACATAATAATGGCAAATGTTGAGCAGACTGGCTTGGAGGAGGAGGAGGAGAAGCGATGGGAAAAGGGGGGAGAGGAGACAGACAAAAAAAGCTGGCCTTGTGCCAACATGACTCTGCAAAGAAACCTCCCTCTGCACTGTTCCGACACTTGTTGCTGTCTGAGTGTCCATGTGGTCACATGATCGGATCTGAGGACTCAATTCATCAAACCGGATCTTAGATTGCTATATTTGCTACAATCCAAATACAGACTCAGCTGAGTCAATCAAATGTTTTCTTATTGTTGTGATGATAATGATTTAAGAGTTTGATCATATTTTTGCATTAGGTGAAAAATGTGTATGTACAAAAGCTTAAAGGCAAAATGTGGGTGGAAAATACACGTCTGGCCACTAATTCAAAATGTCTTCATTAAACATGGCAAAGGTTAAATATCGATTTGTCTTTTGTATATTTTGTTTTTCTTTAAATCGCCTTAAAAAATAAAAGCTGCAACTGATCTCGATCCATTTTTCATATAACAGTATTTGAGTTTTAGAGGGAAGTTTTCCTCCCGGTGTTCATGAATAAAATCTGCTGGCTGCAGATAGTTTATGACAGGGAAACGAATGGAAGCTAGATAGAGTAGTATGATGTTCATATTGAAATGTGCTGAGCAAACATCTTCCTGCACCAGTGCATTTGTTCAGTGTATGTGATGGAGAGAAGGAGGGGGGGGAGCAGTGAAGCTGTGTAGGACAAAACACACAGTGTGTGTGAATGTATGCTAGCAAAGTAGGTTTTTATAACCAAAAGAAATGCATCCATCACATGAAGCCAGCTGTGTTGGTGCTATAAAAAACTTTTCAAGTAAAAAGGAAGGGGCTTAGGCATGTTATACCACATGCAACGTGTTATAAAATGGCTGCAAGTGTGGTTAATATAACATATTTTACATATTTTGCATTAGGAGCTCTGTCGTCGGCAGATAAGAACAAAAATTATACATTTTGTGTTATCATATGTGTCTGGTTTGACTGGGCGAAGAGAGGGGGTTCTGTGCATGTCATCTGAATCAAACAATCTATTTGAATAAAAACAATCAGAGTCCCCAAATGGAGCAGGGATGCAGAATGAAGGAAAAAAATGGTGAGGCGATTTGACTTGCGAATCAGGCGATGCATATCTGCATGCTAATTACGTTGCAAGAAGGGGGAAAAGAGAGGAAAGCGCCCCCCAAGCGCCAGACAGAGAGAGTGCGAGGGAGGAACGACACAGCAGACACAAGAGAGAAACAAGGGAAACGAGCGACCCAACAAACGGACAAACGAAGGAATCAAAGGGAGCTGTAGACGAGATGGGTAATTAATTCCCCATCAGGCTTTTATTGCACGACGTTTGATTTTTCTCTGGAAACAAATCAACATACATGGAAAACGACGAGAGGAGCAAACGCTGGAATGAATAGGAACTGGAGTGGGTTTGGAGGTGGTGGTAGTTTGGGGGGGGGGCGTCCGAAAATTAAAATTATTGATTGATCTTAGGATGCTGGGGGTTGTGAAGCAGAGGGCATTTTGAGGATGTAATTAGAGCGGACTGTGACCAAGGCTGGGATGATAATAGATGACATTGGAATTCACCACGGAGATCGACCATTAATCTCCATTAACGACGAGCGGGATATTAAAAATATTCTAATTGGAAGGACAAAAATTATATGGACGGTGTGCAAATGTGTGATGGGATGTTGATATTGCGCATTTTGCTATAATTGCCCTCATGTGGGAATTGCTTCCTCAGGTATAGTACGTCAACTGTTAGTTTGCTGATTAGGACTGCAAACTGTTGACCACGCAGTGTGGAGTTTAATTTTGTTTTAATGACAGAACATGATGAACAGAACATAAGAATGTTGCACTAGAGCATGCAAATATGTGTTTGATGATAATTTATGATTTTATCGTTGTGTGATAAACAGAATCACTAAACTCTTCCAATTTGCATGTTTTTTTATGAATGAGAACTGTACAACTTGTCAAGCAACCAAGAACAACATTGTTACATTATTTGTTCTCTTTGTGCTAAAAACAATAAAATCTTTTTGTTTTATGTAGATGTGTCTCTTTGTTCTGCACAAATAAAACAGAAGTACATTTTTCACTATTCAAAAGCCCAGTTTTAGGGAATCCTGAGCCTCTTAAGGCTGTGATGATGTCATCAGTAATGGCCTTAGATCAGCTGTTTGCTATAAGTCACATGGGTCAAAATCAACAGAAATAGGTCACATTTATCAATATCTCCAACACTTTTCATGACTGTCCAGTGACACTGTTAATAGATTATAAAACTTCACAGACAGCTATTTATTACTACAAAGTGTGTGCCTACAGTCGCCATGCATGCATCAGTTTCTGCTGCTGTGTGTGTGTGTATGTGTGTCCATGACGTAAATACTTGAGCTACATTCCTGTAATGTCTCTGTATTCACTCTGCATGATTAGGGACTGTCCTTGAAATAATAAGATGAAACTACAACACACACACCTCTCTGCAGTGACACACAGATGTGCATTCATATTTTAACACACTCGTAAAAATGTTGCTAAACAATAGTAAAAACTATCAACTGCAAAGCTGTTCAAACGACGTAAAAATGCAGCAAAATTTAAAGATATAGAAAAAAATGTTTCACCTTTAAACTGAGACTCATAAATGCTCAAACACTCCATATGCTTCTGTGTTCGGTGAATGCATGTAATTACATTATTGGTCTCTCACTGGGGGTGGGTCATTAAACGTGAAAATTAAAGCAGTAGGCTGTTTTTATAAGTGCAATAAGGTGATGTGAGGGGTCAGAGTTACCTGAAGTCATCATTCATGCATGAGCAATGAACATGCAGGGGACAATAATAAATAAAAACATGAATGCAAAAGGTCTGTGCTCTTTTTAAGAGAAATATGCCTTTTATTTATTTTTATTTTTTGGTCTCAATGTGCTCACAAACAGTGGGAGGGCAATTACTTACCCCTTGTATGAGCTGGTTCTTTATATATATATATATATATATATATATATATATATATATATATATATATATATGAATACTCTTCTCTCAAGTGAGACTAAGCCTGATATTTATGAGCTGGGCTTGACATGCATATTATTATTATCATTATTATTGTTATGTATTTTGGGTGAGGGTAGTAACATTAGTCCTGATGGAGGGAAGAGGGGGGAGTATTTCTTGTGCAATCATCAGATTGGTCTGATTTATGATTTATGCATGGGGCACACTGCCTGAGGTAACGCCCCTGGAGGAGCTGGGAGGTAAAAATTTGTTTTAGCCAATTGATTAATCAACACCAGTCATATGTGTAAGTGCTTCATATGTATATGTGCATGCATGTCAAAGGCGAATGTGTGTTCATTGTACGTCTGCATCGGTGTGGAGGCGCCCGCCGGTTGGAAAACTAATTTGGTGGTGCAACATTGCACCAAACTGGTAAAAGGAATGGGATGGAGAATAAGGCAGGTGATAACATTAAAGTCATACTGAAAAAAGATGGTATCAGATTTGGTGGGATGACATTTGCATTTATAATTTGTCATTGTCTGGTTTAAATATTACCACCACAGAACCAGGAGATGATACTTGCTGTAATAAAAGTCCCAAAACATCAATATTCACAAGGAAATTTCAAATATCTAGTAATTTTCTTCAATATTAGTGCTACGAAATTTTGATTTTCAAGACGTATTGTGGCTCAGAAATTTAACTGATATCTTCAGCAGCTTTGTGCATTAAAATGTCCCTTTAGAACAGATGCAGTATTTTTTGAGGCAGGAACTTGTTAGAATTTTTCAAACCAAAGCATTTTATGACATATGCTTAAGCAATCTGGTCCAAAGGATTTCATCAAGGAGGAAGGAAAGAAAAGGTAATGAAGATAAAGAAAATGCAATATGATTCTTTTGCTTTAAGAAAAAAATCTCCTTCATTTTTATCAACTGTAATAACTAAGCTCCTGTGATGCTGGTGGAAAGACTGTAATTTTCTATGGGAACAGGAACAGCATGGTGCACGTTATTGCTTCCCTTGATGATGTCTTGAAAATATACAAATGTCAGTAACATAGCTGTGCCACTTCATCTAAGTTGCTCCTGGAACATTTATAACTGACCAGTAAAGTATGCAGGAGCAGCATTGTTACTCTTATTGTTGTAGCTTTAAAATTTTTAATCATTTTTATGGTTTGGCAGGAGAGGCTTTTAATGTAAAACTGTAAACGGCTTTGATGCCACCAGTTTCTTTTTTGAGAAAATACAAATTATATAAAGAGTCCAGGTTCCCAATTTCCTGTCACCCTTTTAGATTTTGTCTCTTCGCTATAGTAATTCTGTGATGTGAGAAACAGTCACGAAACAGGTGGTGTACAAAAACAATAAATGCAGAGTACTACAGTGATTTACTCACCTTCTAAAACGTCTTCCCCCTGCAGAGCAGCCGGTTACTATCTCCGGCCATCATGTGGCCCTGGGACTAGGGCTGGGGGAAACCGATTATTTTTAAAACGATTATTCGGGCGATTATTTTATCGAATAGTCGACTATTCTAATGGATAATTAGACGATTATTCTAACGATTATTTTTCTGTTGCACGATTAATAAAAACCATAAAATTTCAAATAAATACCCCCCCGCCCCCAAAAAATGTAATAAATTACTTAAATGTACAACTGTTTTCAAAGCCAAACATCTTCTGCTTAAAACAGAATCAAAGCAGTGTTCTACAACATGGAAGAGCTGTCAGTATTTACTCTTTTACAGTACAGTAACTCTAGTTTAAAGGTTTGGAAAAAATATTAAGTTGTAGTACTAAACAAAACACTGTGAGGTTCACAGTATGGACATTCCTGAGTGTTTAAGACAAAATAAAGTGACAGTTTCTAAGGAAGAGCTGCAGTTTGACATAAATCTCTTGTTTTAAAGATTTAAAAACTGCAGAGCAAAAACAAACGCTGTGCAGTTCACAGCATACATTCCTGAGTGTTAGTTAAACTATTTCATCGTCTCAATATGAAACTGAACTGCTGTTCTGTTAGTGTGTGCAGTATAGCACTGTGTTCCTCCCTCATCACCTCCTCTGTATTACACTCTGAATCGCTGTAGAACAGGAGGAGTCATATTTATATCTGACTAAAGAAACTACTTATTATTTAGGTTATTATCCAGGTTATTTATGCATTGGTATTTAACGTGAGTCTCTGAAAACAACTGAAGTTAAAGGAAGACTAACTTCTAATAAAGTCATCGACAGATAAATGTGGTTTTAGTGTTAATATTGTTGAAGCCACAGCTGTTGACAGTTAGACTGAGAAACACAGCTAGACGAGCGGCGCGCGCTCCCGTGGCGACAGGCG
>SSNR01000210.1:683511-722039 GCA_006937965.1 Callopanchax toddi
GCGAGCACCGCTGACCGGACGGTCGCCTCCTCCGCTCCGAACCGAACCAAGAACCGAACCTCATGGTGAGGTCCAGTTAGGGCAGGGGGCGAGCCAGGTGTCGCGCTAACCGCGGGCCCTTGTAGCTCCTCAGGAGCGCTCCAGTGTCTCCTTAGGTGACCCACCTCCGTGAAGCTGGCCCCCCACTCCAGAGGTGGCTGACCCCCCTCCCCAGAACCAGGTTCTGGGTTTTTCCGGTCTGAACGGACCTGGGTCTGGACCTCCATTTGGTGATGCCTGCTGCAGAGGAACGTGTTGCTCTTTGCGTTTTTTTTAAATCGATTCGTCGACGTCATCGACGAATCGCTGCAGCTCTACCTGGGACACACCGGTGACTTGTCCAGGAGTCAAAACCAAACAGCGTATTCTATTATTTTATTTTAGAGGGCCATATTGTTCTGTTATTGTTTGTCTATTCTAAGCAGTATGGTACTACACAGTTGCCTGCCTGCTTATATTTTTTGCCTCAATGCAACCAGACAGAAAAGATGGCACAAGGCATGAGTTAATCACTAACATCCATCCATTTTCTTCCACTTATCCAAAGTCTAGAAGGGAAACCTAGACTTCCTTCTTCCCAGTGATATTCTACTGTATAACTATTACTGGGGGAAGACTAGATGTTCCCAGGTCAGAGAGCATTTATAATCATCCATTGACTTCTAGTTCTGTCCTGGTGTCTTTTCCTCCATGGGACATGCCGAGAAAACCTCCAGATGAAGGCGACCAGGATGCATCCTAATCAAATGCTCCAACCACCTCAACTGACTCCTTTTGATGCAGAAGAGCAGCAGCTCTATTGCCCATTCCTTCTGAATGATGGAGCTCATTACATTATCTCTGAGGTTTAGCTTAGCCACGCTACAGAGGAAGCTCAATGCTGCCGCTTGTATCTGTGATCTTATTTTTTCAGCCACGGTCCACTTCTCATAGATGAGGGTTAAAATGTAGAATGAAAAGCAAATGAAGAGCTTTGCCTTTTGGCTCAGCTCCTACTTTAATAGAACAGATCAGAACAACACCCTCATTACTGCAGATGAAGCTACATCCCACTTTCCTTCCTACTGTCACTAATGATACATAAACTTGACTTCTTAAGGCAAAGACTGACTGTCAAGCTTAAGGGAGCATTCCACCTTTTTTCAGGTTGAGAACAATGGCTTCAGACTTGGAGGAGCTGGTCATTTCATTCACTTCACATCCGAGTGCAAAATATCCCAGGACAGAAAATCTTGAAGAAGGCAACAGAACCACATCGTCTACAAAAAGCAGAGATGAGACCTCAAGGTTCCCAAACCAGAGACACCCTCCTGTCCATGTCTAAACCTTGAGATCCTGTCCATGAACACCACAAACAGGATTGGAGACCAGGGGGCAGCCCAGGAAATATGCTTGACTTAATGCTTAGAATGCAGACACCGCTCTCGCTTTGGTCGCACAGGAACCAAACAGTTTTTAGGTCACAACAACACTCTAGAACTCCTAATGTATTAGGCATATCCAAAGTTTTCTCTATATCATGTGGGTGGTATTTGTGGTAAAACTTAGCTATAAACTTCATTATTGCATGAAAGGTCTTGTTGCAACTGTCCCTGTAAAAACAGAACACATATTCAGACAATCCAAGCTACAGGCAGAAAGCTGGCTCTGGGACCGGCTGCAGCATCACTGAAGCAAAGAAGTGGATGTGTAGCTGGCCGTGGCCTGACTGGAGGAACCACAGTCAGGGTGATTACGGATTCAGAAAGCAACGCTGGACTCTGAGCCAGAGATTATTATAAATTTGGTCATTGGCAATGAGGACACTACAGGGGAGGGAAAAACAAATATTAGGGCCCCCCTTCAATGCTGGGGCCAGTGTGAGCTGTTTTCCATTTTAATACATTATGCGTGTATAGGGGAAAATGGGAAGATGAGGCCTTTTTTCTTCTTCTTCTTCACATTAGTCTCTGTGTGTGTGTGAGAGAGAGTGTGTGTGTGTGTGTGTGTGTATGCTGGATTCAGCAAACTCAAATTTACATTTCCCTTGCACTGCCTATGAAATGTTTTCAGACGTGGCCAGCGTGACTAAAATAATATATAAGGCTCGTTCTCTCTCGCCACTCTTTTCGTCTTGTACATACTCACATTTGCGCACACTGTGGGCAGAGGCGGTTTGAGAGAATGAGGACAAGAGAGTGCAGCTGTAATTACCAACCATGTGGGAGAAATGAAAATTCACATTTAGTCTGATTCTGTAGTTAGCTTTCAAAACACTCCTTCACTTAAGGCGATATTGACATATTGACTTAAAGTGAAGGTCCTCTGACGTCGTACTAACACTTGACTTAAAAACACTGGGATTTCAGATGTTTATCATTTGATTAGCAAAGTCTGAGAAATATACAGAGGAAAAACGTGTTTTGCAGGAATTATCTAAAATTAGGTGAAGGTTCTTAAGATCCTTTTCTTGATTGTGGGAGCAGCTGCAGTGATAAGCAGGCAAGGATTTTCTTTTACATTCCATTTCTAATGTATTTGCAGAGTACTTTTGGTACCAATGTCAGCTAGTATATAAAATAAAACAATTTAGTTTGAACTAGGGTAAAGACGAAACTATATAACAAAACGGGTTAAAAGGAAGAAGGTAGAAAAGAGAACGCACATCCTTATATTTCATTTATGCACATTTAATTTAAAAGTGCATCTTTTTTTTTCAAATGCAATTTAAGTTGTGAGGCTGCATGGTGGCGCAGTTGGTTAGCACTGTTGCCTCGCAGCAAGGAGGTCGTGGGTTCGCATCCCGGCTCTGCGGCCTCTCTGCGTGGAGTTTGCATGTTCTCCCCATGCATGCGTGGGTTTTCTCCGGCTACTCTGGTTTCCTCCCACAGACCGAAGACGTGACTGTCAGGCTGATTGGGCTGGTAAATTGTCAATAGGTGTGACTGGGTGTGTGGTTGATTGTTTGTCTCGTCCGTCTCTGTGTGGCCCTGCGATGGACTGGCGACCTGTCCAGGGTGTCCCCCGCCTCTCGCCCCTTGACCGCTGGAGATAGGCACCAGCTCCCCCGCGATCCTCTGTGGAGGATTAAGCGGCTACAGAAGATGGATGGATGGATGGATTTTAAGTTGTATACATATACTGTATCCCCTCTACAATTCAAGGTTGGATTATAGAGAGGATAGGTCCAGGAGGAAATCCCTCGTCCCAGCAACACATCCCATGCCCTTCTGGGGAGTCCCAGGGCATTTCCAGGCTACAAAAATTCTTACTTGCTTAGTACTTAAATAGGATATACATATACATATATATATATAAATATATATATATATATATATATAAATATATATATGTAGCGTAATATAACCTGATTTTATCGTTATAGTACGGACACACTTCTACAAGGTTATCAGCAAAGTTTTGTCGGTTTTATGCTAAGCACTGTTAGCTACCTTCACTCAACTGATGGTTATGCAGGCATTCTAGATTCTCTTTGATTCAAAGGGAGACCTACGCACGTATATTTGAAAGGTATAACCCAGAAGCTGACTTAGACTTCAGTTATTTTATTAAAGAAAACAGATTAAATAAACAGACAGATGTGAGGTAGGTAGTTGCATCTTAAGAGATTCTTCTGATGTTATTAAGCTGAGAGTTAATGACGAGAGCCCGTGATATGTTATTATCTAGGGATCTCGGCTAGAAAGGAGGGGAGCTGAGCTAACTGGATCGAGTGTTATTTATCAATAGCCTCGGTTTTACCAGGTCGGGTTGGTACCTGCTGAACCGCTCCAGATCGCCTCGGCGTGAGATAGAGGTGGAGGTGTAGGTTCGTCGGTGTGATCGTTGATCTGATGAACCTCAGAGTTATCCCCGGTGACGTGACGTTACCGCAGGCACGGAGGAGTCTGTCGAGCCGGTCTAGCTGGTCCATGATCGGCTGGTGCAGAGGCTAACCGGCTTTCCCATGGCAGGTGGAAAGAAGCAGACCGATGGTGTCTGGCTTCTTAGCCGGAGCAATGTTCTCGACCGGTGAGGCTGGCTACTCACGAGCTCGGTCGGCCCGAGGCCTTCCGTGTAGCGGAGGAAAACGGAGGCCGTGTTCTCTCGTCGTGGGGTTGACGAGAACTCTCACTCTCGGTAGCTTCCAGGCAGGAAGCTGACAGAGGGCACTTTGGACGCGTGGCCCAATGGGGAAAGAGTTACCAAGTCACGTGGTTCTCGTCATTAGAAACCCAGGAAGTTTAATGGATTACTAATATGTTTTAACCTTTTAGCAAAAGTAGAAATCATAAAATAATACTGATGCAACATCAACATTCATGAATACTGGAAGAAAATGAATTAATCACATTAAGACATTTCTGGACAGTGGATTAAAGTGTCATTTAGGAAGAGACACCAAGAGTCTTTATTATTATTATTATTATATAAAGTCCGGTGAAATCTTCCGATACGACCGTGACCCTGGAGGAATGTTGATCCAGGTTAAAACATAACAACAGTCATTTTATTCCAAGTTATGGGAAAAAGATGAGTTATTGTGGTGGTGCACCAGATGTCAGAAATCAGAGAGATAGTAACGCTTTGCCAGCGCTACATATATATATACATATACATATATATATATATATATACATATACATATATATATATATATATATATATATATATATATATATATATATATATATATATATATATATATATATATATATATATATATATATATTTCCTTGAGGGAGTTCTGGATCTATCCCTTGGGTCTCTTCCCAGTGGGATGTGCCTAAAAAACATTTATGTTACCAATAATAAACCCTGGATCACCACAAGCTTGCAAGCTCTTTTTGACACTTTTCTTTGGAAAGTCTCCTATAGAAGTGAAAGATGACCAAAGACCTATCTATATATGGGAATGAGTTCAACTTAATGGCAATAACGGAGTGATGGCGCAGCCCGTGATCTGACAAGCTTGAAGCTTCACATCCTGTTGCAAGGTGCTGCAAATGGCCTCTGAAGCTTGTAGACACACCTGTAGGCAGCACCTCTGACAAACACGCCCAGCACCGGCAACACACATGCTCTTCGGCACGCAGCACCAGTGACACACGCACAGAAACTCACAGAGAGCTGGTGTCGCACCAGACATCAGCCCTAGGTTCTCCCTTGAGTACTTTGATGGAAAAATTGTGCACATGCAAAACCAGTGCACATGCACAGCAGATACCATGCATGTGTATCATATCCCTCTGCCCAAACACTGCTTTGCGGACTGGCACTTTTGTGGTACCAATCGCACAGCCTGCAATCACACATTGATGAGCTCCACATTCAGTTGTGGTGCACTGCAAAGGACTGCTTATATGACTGCTCATCTCCCTATATATATATATATATATATATATATATATATATATATATATATATATATATATATATATATATATATAATATACACAGTATACAGTATATAATAATAATACCTTTATTTAACCAGGCAAAACAGATTAAGAACAAATTTCTTATTTACAACTGTGGCCTGGCAAAAGACAATGTCTATATATATGGAGATGCTTACATACATACTTCTATGTATGTGTGTATGTGCATACTTTTTTTTTTTGCTTTGCTTGGCAGGTTGTCATAACTTTTAGATTGACTTCCTCAAGTTGGCATTGCTATCATGAAAGAGTGTAAAGTAATTAAAATCTAAAGTGTACTATCAGCAGGAACAAAAGATTGATCACATCATTAGCCATTTTATTGCATCCCACATGCAGCAGGATGCCCCGCATATAAATGCAGTGAATTATTTAAAGGTAGTTTACTGCAGTCGCTGCGCTGTTTGTGTTTCTCGGGTTTCAAATATTTCACTGCTGGAAATGTCAATGCCCGTGAGGTTGAGATTTGCCAGGGTTTATCTATCTACATAACCAAAATCACAACCATAGACATCAATCTATACTCTGAACCTTACCCTGGGGCAGTGTGCCTGCATGAGCGCTATCTAAGCACTTTGTCATTTTAAGTGTAACACAAATATTGATTCCATAGGTTTGATTCTAAATGCAATGATGTCTTCCTTCGAGAGTTGATTAAACCCTTTTGGTATTGATGCACTAAGCTTCTGAGTATGTGTGTGAGATAGAGTAGACAGGCTCAGAAATGAAAGACAATTTGTTTATGTGCATGCATGCATTCATTGCAAAAAACATCACATTAAGCTGCAATGTCAGTACACTGTGATGTAGAACACAGACTGACAGATTCCAGGCCTTCAAGCTAAAGGTTTATCTCGCCTTCAGTCAAGTCACATTTACTTTTCTAACCATTCTCCTCACCTCACATCTACTTTCACCAATCAATGCTAAGACAGTCAGTATATTAGCAGTCACTCTGAAGCAGCATTTCAAACACACTTGGCTCTCACAATGGATCTGACTGTCAAGGTGTTTCCTCTGAGTTCTTGGTAATCGCTTTCAATGGCAATAAATGTAGACAAGTGTTAGTAATAGATGCAAAAGTGAGAAAGTGAGAACTTTTTTTATTTAGGTAATGCATCTAAAGAATCTCAACCTGCTGTCTGGGTCTACTTTTTTCTTCAACAATTATTTAATTAAATGTTTGACATAGTTCAAATGATCAGTTTTCATATTTTGGCTAAAAAGTATTTTTGTGAGTCATTAAAATAGACAACTTATATATGAAGAACTCACAGGAAATCTGTGTTTTGGTACCATTTCATATGATTTTAATCAAGAAAGTGATCAAAACAAAGGCAGCCACCAGTTTATTCAGGAGGACACCATATCATCATTAAAAAAAAGAAAAACTCTTTCATGAATCCTGGGTCTGTACCAAGGCCTCCTCACAGTGGGACATACCTAAAACACATGGAAGAAGCCTGGAATGCATCCTGACCAGATGCCCATATCACTTCATCTTGTTCCTTTTCAAGCAGAGGAGCAGTGACTTCATTCCTAGTATTTCCCAGACAATTAAGTTTATCACTTTATCCCATCATAATCACAAGGATGGGCCCAGCGACCATTCCACGAAAGCACATTTTTACTGCTTGCATTTGCATTTAATGGGCACAATCACCTAATAATCATAAGTACAGTAAAGGGCAGGAATGTAGATTGGCTCAGCTCTCTTTCCTTTACCAGAATGTCAGCCCCAATCTCCTTGTCCATCTCACACTTTGGTTTGCCCTTAGTTACTGTATGAGCAAGAGCCTGAAACTCTTTAATTCCTCCAGTAGTGGCCCAATCTAACTCCAACATGGACTGAGCTATCTGAGCCAAAGCCATGGCCTCAGAGTTAGAGGTATTAACTCTGTTCCCATTTACGTCACAGCTGGCTGCGAACCATCCCAGTGCCAACTGAAGGACTCTCTGCTCAATAAAGCCAACAGAGACACATCATCTGCAAAACCTGAGAGGCAATTCTAAGCCGACCAAACTGGAATACTCTGAACATTGATTTCATTTAGAAAATCATAAAAAGTATGAGCAAAATATGGGACAAAAAGTATCAGTGGTGCTCAAAAATCCACCAGAAACAAGGATCACTTACTGCAAATCAAGCCCTCACTCCAGATGGACCAGGATACTAATCTTCAATAAACTGCCATATTTTGAGACAAGTGACAGAAGCAGCACAAAAATACACAAACTAGTGAGTGATAGATGTCAAGAATCACTGTCCACTTCCTCAAGGTCCTACAAGCTACAGTCTGTAGGACTTCTTCAGCTTGATGGCTCTTGATGGAGCAATCATTTAAAAATCAGTGAGGGTGTTCTTGTGCTATTGACGAGGACAGAGTTCCAACAAGCAAATACCATTAGACCCAGATCAGGAGGGCTGTTCTCCCAAATCACACTTTGAGAGGTTTTAACCATCATAACTCAGTGTGTGCTGGATGCTTTCAAATGTTGGTGGAGTCACTACACCAGTCCAGAGGCTCAGAGGGTTTCCCTTTTGGTCACCTGGAAATATTCAAAGTTATCCATGTCTTTCTTTTCCAATCTTATGATTGTATTGTCAAAATAAATGAAAGAAACTGGATTTCAGCACTAAAAGAAAAATACTCATTATCCTGCAAATTACAAGAGCACAAATGTAACATTTATTGTAATATAAAAATGATTAGATGCAAGCATTAAATGGTGTTTTTGCTGTGCTGTTTGTTTCTGATTTCTAAAGATTTTCACCTTCAGTCCCTAATAATGTAAATATTTCAGGTGAAATTTTTGCAGCCAAATGTTAAATGACAAGTAAAGCTTGTTCTAAGAGTTTAAAAGTTGATTTAAAGAAAGGTGAGAAACTTCATGACACTGGGAAACTCTGTCAAATCGTATATCATGGCAAATTTGAAAAATATAAGCATTGAATTTATCTTATTACACTGATAACCCTGTCTGTCTCTAACTTATCCTATATATCCTAAATGGTGAGGAACACTTTTCTGCATCTTGTCATTTGTTTAGTAATTCTCAAAAAGCATTTTTTTTTTGTAAAAAGCTACTTCCTCGCTGAGTCTAGCATGCCTCTTAGTGATATAATTAATCTCAGGTTTGCGGTGCAGCCTAAATAAGAGCAGATTTCATGGGTCAAAAGATGTGTTGTCAAAGAAATAGTCCATGTCCATGAAAAGCAACATGGGATTTTAATTTTGGTGCAAACAAAGATGTGGGAGAGAGCAGGATAAAATAAAATCCTCTGTGTACTGTATGTCAGACAGACATGCAGGCAAGCGTGCACACAGACATGCACACACACCTTGCCCAGGTCCCAGAAGCTAATTAAAGGGAAGGTAGGCGAGCAGAGATGTGATAACTCTGTGAATCATGTAGAAGAGTTGTAATGGGTGACCTTTTTTTCTCTCCCCTTGCAGCGAGAAGAAATCTCATTTGAGAGTGAGCCATTCCAATTTGCTGAGGCGAGGCAGGTGTCAAAGTCTCAAGCAGGCAGAAAAACATCCCTTGGTGCCTTCTCTTTTGTTTGAGATCATGTGATGCCCTGTGTGAAAATGCAAAGAGCTGCAAAGTCTACTGAAACGAGGGGTTTGTATTTCATTTTAGCGTACCTCTCTCATTCTTCTTCCCTTCTTCTGCACTTTGACTTAATCTGAAGAAACAAAGAGTGTTTTCTATCCCCATGTTTTGTGTATAGAAAGGATTATGTTAGTGATCAGAGCAAACATGAGAATTATAAACACAGTCGATCTTCATTAGGCTGCGGGCCAGATATTACTGGGCTCGACAGCCTGGAATGTTTGGTCGTCCATTTAGCCAAGGGCAGGAGCAGAAAGGCTGCTGTGCAGGGCTCCAACTCCCTTTGATCCTCTGCAAATGTGTGTGTGTGCACGTGTGTGTGTGTGAGCGCAATGCAATTTCACAACCCAAGTACACCAGCTGGTCCACGTTAAAGTTCCAAGGTAACCATGGCGCCCTGCGGGTGGTGGAGTGTGTGTGGAAGTGTGTGTGTGTGATAACATGTGGTATACGTTTGGATGCGCTCCTCCAAGCCCCCTAGTCCTTTGGCTTTGACTTTTAAGGAGTTTCGACACTGAGCTTTTGCCTCTATCAGGTAAACAGGGTACGGGTCACTGATAAAACAGTATATACACATACACAGCCAACCACCATGGGAGGATATGTGTGTATCCTCCTCACCACAGAGTACCTGGGGTTGGGTCACCTAAAATAGTTTCCTATGTATTACTGATTTTAATGTAGGTTTTCTGTATCACATGCTGTAAACAATGTTTGAGAGGCTTTACTGAGAAGGATCTTGGGTAGACACACAAATACACAGAAGATATGAGTCAACCAGTATTTATTTTAAAGTTTCATGTTCTGTTTGTCTTTGTTTTTTACTTGACTGTTCATTAAAAAAAAATATATATATTATTTTATAACTAAAGCACCATATTTTATAACTGCAGGCAACTACTGTTAGCCAAGATGGCAACTTGTTAAATAAAAATATTTGTATTTAATTATTGTTTTAATGTTTCTTGCTTTAAAAAAAAACATTTATTTATGTGAAAAGGACCAATTTTCTTCAGTCTCTACATTGCATCCATAAACCAATCTACAGCTACAACATCCAGACATTTCATCTTCCAATCCCTTACATAAATATTTACCTGAATAATAAATTGTAACAGGATCAGCTACTCGGTAACAAAGATTTAGAGAAGGTCAATTCATCTTTTGAGTGTGTAAATTAAAGGTCACTACCACTGCCATGCCTCATAAGTGCTGCAGAAAGACACACACATTCACATCTGAGCAAAGCAAACATTTCTAAAGAAAAAATATATGTAGAACCTCTCCAACCCTCATGATTATTTTTCTAAAATTACCTCCTATAATGCAGTTATAGATGTGGTTGTTTTTTCTGTGTTTTGAGTGGTGCTGTGAAGCAACTATAACAAGTCAGATTGTAAAAAATTCACAAATAAAGATTAATAGAAAATATAAAGTAATGTTTTTATGTCAACAAGTTGAACCTGATGAAAGTCAATGAGACAACAAAAACTAAGGCCGTGTCCACACAGATGCAATAGTTCCAAAATAATTTTTCTTTTTTATTAGTTGTTTTCTAAAAAAAACCATCTTTATAAATTCACAACCATTTCTGGAAATGTCTTCAACCGCGCGCACACACACACACACACACACACCGCACATACACGCACACACACACACATTGCACATGCGCACGCACACACACGCGCGCACACGCACACACACAAAAGACCCAAGACACTGCAGTAACTATGCCAGGCCTGTATGTGGCGCTGTAATGAAAGTACACCAAAAACCAGAAACTCAGCATGGGGCGTGCACAAAAAGCTTGTGATACAATCAGTGAATATAAAAGAGAAAGTCGATAATGATGAATAAAAGAACCAGTTTTGTCTCCTCTTTACTAGTTTATGTTTTTCTGTAGTTCAGAAAGGTTTTACATCAACTCCAATGAAAACAGGCAAGTCAAAAAGCAACATCTGATGCATTTAGGGTCATAAGTCAAATTGGAGGTGGGACCATGGCATAATTGTTTCCAAAAGAATACATATTTTTGGACTGATTATATATAAAAAATTACACATAAGAATGTGACACAGAAGTCAAACCCAAAGACAAGAGGACGTGTCCCCCAGTGGCTGGCTGCAGAATTACTTTTAAGCCCTGTCCTGAATTAATAATACATATGTAACCCGTTTACAATGTAGATTATATAAATTAATTGTTTAGGATTATTACCAGTTGGGCCAATGACTAGGTTTGTGAGGAGGGTTGATTATTAATGAACACCAGTAACCACAAATGAATGAGTGGAGCCACGGATACAGTAAGTTGCACTGTATTAAAGAATGTTAACAAAATGTAACAATAACAGTAACAATATGAAAATAAAATGACAATAAAATAAATTGTCCCTATCTGAGCTCAGATATGTTTTGGTCCAGCCGGCTTATTAGTCAGTAGTTTTGTCAAAAGTCCAAAGGTCAAGTAGTGTGGAACAGTCTCACCGCACAGTTGCAAGAGTTCGTGCTGGGAGAACAGCCTGTTCTCCGAGGTCCAAGTTCAGGTTCGAATCAAACGGGAAGGCTCGCCATCTCCCTCGTCAGGGAGAGAGAATCCAGTTCCAATCCAACGGCTCTAATCCAAATAAGAAACCTAGCCTGTATAAAGAACAGGACTATTACCATTGAGTTCACAATTCTAATTCAATTACATGGCCATACAACATCAATGCAAGTGGTTTTAAAAAATAACAGCACTTAACATTAATAGTATTTAGTTCAATGTAACATTTTTTACAGTGTAGCTTATGATAATGTAAGATTTAGTAAATCTTATAAAGCTTATTTTCTGTTCAAACGTTATTACAACAACATCAAAATAGTCATGAATTCCCCATGAACTATAACAATTTTATGAAATGCCAACTTTAAGTTGCATAAAAATAATTACATCTGATGTAAACAGTTTTTTAAAATGTACAAAAATAATTTTTTAGGCATCTTTTCACATTAGTAAATGAATCTTTAGTGTAATTTAATATTTTAAACATTTTTTCTTCCCAAAATAAACTCAAAATCTTACCAAATTTGAATAAAAGCACATATCTCCATGGCTTACAAGTAAATAACAGGCAACATATAAAATAAGGTTCAACAGTGCCACCTATTGGCTCATTTTAGCAACATTGTAATTCAAATACATGTTAAACAACATTTAATATATTGAAATCATGAATTTTAGCTTCAGAAATTACATTCATTCAATTTTAGCTTCATCTTTGGTAACATTTGTAACACAAGCTGAAACATAGGACATTTAAGTGCCTGTGAACACTTTTCCCTGCAGGGGAACCCCGTAGCAGAATTTCCCTGCAAGCATGGTGCATGCTACATTAGCAGCTAACCGCTAAGCTAACTAGCTTTTCTTGACTCACCGAGCGCCTCAATTTTCTGTGTTTTCTCCACCGGGAGGTCAGCCACAGTCCATGCAGATCTAATTAGTAAACATGGTAGTAGTTAGCTTCACTGTCCAAGTGTTAGTTTTAGTTTACAGCCAGCCCAGACTCACCGAGTCTCATCCAATTTCCTACAGACAGAGGTCCGATCCGAGTGCGTGCATCCAGCTCTCCCCCTCCAGCAGAAAAGAAAGAACTGCGTGACTCCGTCCCCGATGCGGCAGCAGGGGGCGGGCTGTGTAACTTTTTCAGCCAATCAGGAGTAATTTTTCCTGCTTGAGCCTACCAAAGGCTTTCTTGGATTCAGCATGTTTGACTGACACATCCTTTGTCAAATAACAATATTAAATGGATTATTCTTTACTGAAAATCCACTGGGTTACACCCTCCCCTCTCAAATCTCATGAACGTCCCTGTGCATGGCTTTGTTATGATAGTCCATATCACCAGCAAGGGAGTCTGTGAAGGCTTTGTTCAACCCTTGAAAAAGTGATTTGACGACAGTCACAAGAGGGTTGCCCAGTTGTGGATAAGTAAGTCTTTGAGATGGTTGTCGATTTCTTTCAGATCTCCGCATTTGTGATTCATTTTGCAAAGTACTTGCCTCACTAAATTGCTCGATGTCAATAACAACACTGTCACTTTGCTTTTCAGGTGAACTTGGGTTCATTGAAGGAATGTTTATTGATACAACTGTGTTCTCGCCAGTTGTTGATCTGAGCTCTCCTTTACTTTTGGTGGTTCTGTCTTTATTGGTGTCACTTTCCACTTGCTGTAAGTTTTTGTCTGTTTCAGTTTCCATTTCCATTTCATTCTCCATTTCCGGTAAGTATTCGTCATTTCCAGGTTCCTTTTCCTTTTCCGATAGGTTTGTCTCATTTCCAGGTAAGTATGTGTCAACTCCAGGTTCCTTTTCCTCTTCAGACAGATTTATGTCAATTCCAGGTAAGTATGTCACATTCAACAGGTTTGTTTCATCCACACAGTTTTGACTCAGTTTGTCCACAGGTTCCTTGTTTTGATCTTTTCTCTGAGTTGGTGTGTCATACACTTGGAAAAAGTGCGTTTCTTTTACTTGTGGGGGCTCTGGGTGATAATATGAATCGTCTTCATTCTCAGACATTTGATCATTTTCATGTTGTTGGGCTGAATCATGTCTGGTGTGGGGTTTACGAGGTCTGGTGACTCGTTCAGGTTCATGTTCAGTTGTTGACAGGAATCCACAAGGGAGTAATAGGTCCCTATGGAGTGTTTTGAAGGGTCCATCAGCTTTTTCTGGTTTCACTGTGTACACAGGTAAGTTTTCCATTTGCTTGGTGACAACGTATATTGTTTGCTCCCATTTGTCTGCCAATTTGTGTTTGTTTCGCAGGTGAAGGTTACGAACTAAGACTCTGTCACCCACATCTATTGTGGATTCACGTATAACCTTGTCGAAACGTTTCTTGTTCTTTTCAGCCACTTTCTGAGAGTTTTTGATGGCTATTTCATAGCTTTGTTCAAGGTGGTGTTTCAGCTGTTTGACATATTGCGAGTGTGACAAAGGCTCTTTGGTTTGTTGGGGTAGCCCAAAAGCAATATCAATAGGCAAGCGGGGTTGTCGCCCAAACATTAACTCGTAGGGGGAATATCCTGTTACATCATTCTTTGTACAGTTGTATGCGTGAGTGAGGGGTTTTACAAAATCACGCCAGTGATGCTTTTCGGCGTCTTTCAGGGTACCAAGCATACTGAGTAATGTACGATTGTAGCGTTCAACAGGATTTCCTGGGGAGGTAAGGACTTGTTCTGACTTTGCGGATACCAAGCAGTGAGCAGAGTTCTTTGATTGTATGGGATTCAAAATCCCTCCCTTGGTCACTGTGGAGTCGCTCTGGAAAGCCGTAATGAATGAAAAATTTTTCCCACAGAGACTTTGCTACAGTGGTGGCTTTTTGGTCTTTGGTGGGAATGGACACTGCATATTTAGTAAAATGATCAGTGATCACAAGGACATCTTTCGTGTTTTTACTGTCGGGTTCTATGGAGAGGAAGTCCATACAGACCAGCTCCATGGGCCTGCTGGTTTGAATATTGACAAGTGGAGTAGCCTTTTCTGGTGGGGCTTTTCTGCGGACACACCTCTCACAAGCTTTCACTTTTTTCTCAACATCGGCAGCCATCTTTGGCCAATAGAACTGAGACCGAATGAGTTCTACTGTGCGTTCAACCCCTAAATGTCCCATATTGTCGTGAAGACTCTGCATGACAACATGTCGGAGGGACAAGGGAAGGACTAACTGCAGGATGGTCTCTGGCCCAGACAGGCACTTCCTGTACAGAAGGTCGTTTTGAAGTTCAAAACGTTTCCACTCTTTTAAAAGCATGAGGACATCAGGAGACTCTGATTTAGCATTGGTTGGTGGACGAGGGTTAGTTGCAAGCAGTTGGATGACCTTGCTAATGGCTGGATCTTGTTGTTGCAGGTCTACAAGGTCAGTATGAGTGTATCTGGGCAATGTTAACAGATTATGGTCATTTCCTTCTTCTTGAAACATATCAGGAACAGCAGCTGCAGACATAGCGAGAGACTGGACTAGAGCAGAGCTAGATTCAGGCTGGACAAAGGCTAAGTGTCTCTGACAAGTAGCTGTGACTGTGTCAGCATGAAGTTGGAGTTCAAGGTCTTTGACTGAGGATAAAAGGTGGGATCTGAACTTATCAATGCGCTCACACTCCTCAGAGAAAACAGGATCTTTTTCAGGTTTGTCATGTGGTTTCCTGGATAGTCCGTCTGCATCGATGTTTTGCTTGCCTGATCTGTACTTGATATCAAAGTTATAAGTGGACAGTGCAGCAAGCCAACGATAACTTGTGGCATCGAGCTTAGCTGTTGTGAGAAGATATGTCAAGGGGTTGTTATCGGTGATGACAGTAAAAGTGTTTCCGTAGAGGTAGTCATGAAACTTGTCGGTAATGGCCCATTTTAAGGCTAAGAATTCCAATTTATGGGCGGGGTATCGAGCTTCACTGCGAGATAGACCCCTGCTGGCGTAAGCGATGACTTGAGTTGTGTTATTCTGTACTTGGTAAAGTGCTGCACCAAGCCCGGTTGTACTGGCGTCTGTGTGTAGCAAATAGGGTAGTTTTGGATCAGCGTAACCAAGCACAGGTGAGCTGGAAAGTTTTTCTTTTATGATTTCAAAAGATTTTTGACAGTCATCACTCCAGCGCTCGCCAAAGGGTTCTTTGGGGTTTAGATACTTTGGATCACTGTTTTTACAGCCCTTCCGCTTTGGTGGATAATCGGCAGTGAGAGATGTGAGTGGCTTAAGAATCTTTGAGTAATCCTTCACAAATCTGCGGTAATAGCCAGTGAAACCCAAGAATGACTGGAGTTCTTTTAAGGTTTGGGGTCGTGGCCAGGTTTTCAGGGCTTCGGTTTTCTCAGGGTCAGTTTTCACACCATCTTTGGAAACTATGTGGCCAAGATATCTGACAGAGGACTGGAAAAAACGACACTTATCGGGTGAAAGTTTGAGACCATATTCTCGAAGGCGTTCAAGAACATGAATGAGTCTGGTTTCATGGTCTTCAAGTGAACTGGAAAACACTATTAAGTCATCGAGGAAGACCAAGACTTCTTTAAGATTTATGTCTTTCATACATCTTTCCATGAGCCTTTGGAAAGTGCTCGGGGCATTTGTTATTCCTTGGGGCATACGGTTAAATTCATAAAACCCGAAGGGGCATACAAAGGCTGTCTTTGGTTTGTCTCTCTCACACATCTCGATTTGATAGTACCCCGATTTGAGATCCATCACAGAGAACCACTGGGAACCCGCAAGGGCAGAGAATGACTCCTCTAGATTAGGCAAGGCATAAGCATCATGGATAGTCTGCAAGTTAAGCTTTCGGTAGTCTATGCATAAACGCACATCACCATTTTTTTTGCGGACTACCACTATGGGCGATGAAAATGGAGATTCAGATTCACGGATTATGCCTGCACTTAAGAGGGCATGCAAATGCTTCTTGACAGCCTCATAGTCATGAGGGTGAATCGGGCGGGATCTCTGTTTGAATGGGGTTTGGTCATGCAAGTTGATGTGGTGTTTTATGTGCGTAGCATGTCCAAAATCAAGATCGTTTTGAGAGAACACATCAGAGAAAGTGCTCAACTTTTCAGTAATCCTTTGCTTCCAGTCTTCAGGAAGAGGTGAACTGCCAAAGTCAAAACTTAAGGGAGGTTCTGATTTGAAAATCTGTTGTTGAGAATTACAGGCTGTAGAGACCTTTTGACTTTTCTCAGGCTCAGAACATGGCATGACACAGTCAGGGGCAATCAACTCAGCAATGACACAGTTCATGGGCAATGTGATGTCATGGTTGGTTTCGTTCCTGATGAGCACTGGCACTTTGTATGGTCCATGCTTTGGCAAAGTAATGAGACAGCAATCTACAAACACACCTCCAGGTAAAGTAAAGTTAGTGGGCTGTTCAATGAGTGCACACTGGTCAGACTTGGTGCGTGTAGCATACACAAAGCCTTCAAGTGTGGTTTTCTGATTGGCGGGAAGAACCTCTCGAGTTCGACCTTTAAGTTTAACTAAGCCAATCTTGCCGTTTTCACTTTGTCTTTTCCTTATCTCAAGAGTTTTTAACACTTGCCGATAACCATAAGAGAGTGTTTCAGGTTGAGGCAAGGTGGTGTCACAAAGCTGCTCATACAAAGGATCAAGGGTGTTCGTGCCAATAAGCAAAGGTGTATCTGAGTTTGAGCGAAGGTCAGGAACGATTAAAGCAAGAGTTGACAGCTCAGGCTCAGACTGAACAAAATCTTTCAGGAACTTAATACTTGTTTCAACAAATCCCAAGTAGGGGACTGCCTGGCCATTTGCACCTTCAACCTCCAGAAGATCACTGATGGGTTTTATGGGGTGGTCTGACAGGTGTTCTTGATAGAAAGACTTGGCAATAGTGGTTACTTGTGAGCCTGTGTCAAGCAAGCCACTGCATTCAACTCCATTGATTGCAACTCTGGTTGTACATTTTTTTCCAACAAGTCTTTTGGGAAAATTTGGTTCTGGATCAATAACTGTGTTTGAGCAGGAAGCTTTCCTGGTCTTTCTCTCAATGGGACTTTGTTTAACTTTAGCACCCATCTGTCCCTCGATAGGAGCTTTTGTTAGTTTAAATTGGGGAACTCTGTTGCTTTGTTGAACATGTCCCATTCTTTTTGCTTCTGTCTGAGGGCATTTCTTTTGGCTGTAACTAAGGCTGGATTTGGGTCATGGCTACAGTTTGCAGAGATGTGCCCATCTTCCCCACATTTGAAGCAATAACCAGGCTTAGGTCTGGGCAACAATGCAGTCATTTGTTGTATTTCTTTGGGTTCACTCTTTTGGTTGTTAGTGTTGGATTTTCTTTTGGTTTCTTTGAGGGGTTTCTTTGAATTTTTCTCTGTCTTGTCAGCTTTAAGTTGTGCAATTTGAGTTTGGATTTCAGCAATTTGTTTCTGTAGACTGTCTGATTTGTGATCAGTTTCATGTTCATAATGGTTTGCACTTTGAGGGCATGCAGTTTGCACATTGGAGTATGCTCGAGTCTTTTGCAATCCCAGATGTTGTTTTATGCGTGTCACTTTACTGGCCTGTTTGTCTTTCTCCATTCTCAGTTGTAAGAGCAGTTCAGCAAAATGAGGCGGATCACTTTTCTTTTGTTCAAGTTGGAGATTTGTGATCAGGGAACTGTCCCAACAGCCTCTACAAAACTGTCGGAGTAGCTGTTTGCTGGCATCACATTTGGCAATGCCATTTCTGCTTATGACTGTGTTCAAAACTGTGTGCAATCTTTGCAAATAATCAGAGGATTTCTCACCAACATTCTGGTTGGTGCTCAGAAACCGAGCAAAAAGTTCATCGCCATCCTCTACAGTGGCATAGGCTGAATCAAGGAGTTGAAGATACAACTTGGGACTGGCTTTTGGTCCGAGTGACTTCACCATGTTAGCAGCAGGGGGTGAGAGACTTTCAACAATTTTACGCACAACTTGTGTGTCAGTGAGAGAAGGATCGGTTAGACAGAAGTCTACACTGCTTCTCCAGGTCTCATAGTCAGTTTCAAAGTTTGGATGTGGGACTCTTCCAGAGAACTGTTTTAACTTGTAATGAGAGTTTGAAGGAGAAGTCATGTCACCGCTTTTAACAATGTGCTCTACAATGACTCTTTGCACTTCAGGGGGATTTAACAGTTCAGCAGGATTGTGTGACATCTGCTTAAGGGGTTCTTCCAGTAGGTAAGTATCATCATTGACAATGGGGTTGTCATTAGCTGGTGTTACAGGTAATGGAGTTAAAGGCCTATCCTTTGAGGGCAGTGGTTCTTCTTGAACAGGGGGTTCAACTGTGTTGGGGTGAATCTCCCCTCCCAATGTTTTGCTGATTTTTTCTAACTCCTCCTTCAAAATGTCTTCAAACGACAGTTTGCTCCGTGCAACTACGTCTTTTAACATCGACAGGTAAGTATCAGTAGCTGACGTGCATGTTTCAATTCTATAAACGCTGGCTAGGCTTTGGATAACATGAGTAACCTCAGATTTAGCAGTACATGGTCTGTCATAAGGCAAATACCTTTTCTCGAGTTCTCTAACTGTAGCTCCATGTTGGAACTCTACAATAGCTTTTCCATCAGTTCCTACGGCCAGTACCCTATTGACAGGACCAAACTGGTTCAGAAAGTCATACACTTCATTGTCAATCTCAGTATTAGTTAAACCACTGATGAGCACAGCATTTGGGACTTTAACATTCTCAGATTTTACAATCTCCATTTTAAGGACACTTTGATCTGGTACAAACACAAAAAATAACCAAGTCACTGTAGCTCAAAACACTCTTCTGTTTAACAACACTGTTGGGAATGCTAATGGCTAAGAAATGCTAACAAAACAAAAAACCCTCCTGGCTGGCTCGCCAAGAATTTTGCTGGTTATGTAACCCGTTTACAATGTAGATTATATAAATTAATTGTTTAGGATTATTACCAGTTGGGCCAATGACTAGGTTCGTGAGGAGGGTTGATTATTAATGAACACCAGTAACCACAAATGAATGAGTGGAGCCACGGATACAGTAAGTTGCACTGTATTAAAGAATGTTAACAAAATGTAACAATAACAGTAACAATATGAAAATAAAATGACAATAAAATAAATTGTCCCTATCTGAGCTCAGATATGTTTTGGTCCAGCCGGCTTATTAGTCAGTAGTTTTGTCAAAAGTCCAAAGGTCAAGTAGTGCGGAACAGTCTCACCGCACAGTTGCAAGAGTTTGTGCTGGGACAACAGCAACAGCTGTTGACCGAGGTCCAAGTTCAGGTTCGAATCAAACGGGAAGGCTCGCCATCTCCCTCGTCAGGGAGAGAGAATCCAGTTCCAATCCAACGGCTCTAATCCAAATAAGAAACCTAGCCTGTATAAAGAACAGGACTATTACCATTGACTTCACAATTCTAATTCAATTACATGGCCATACAACATCAATGCAAGTGGTTTTAAAAAATAACAGCACTTAACATTAATAGTATTTAGTTCAATGTAACATTTTTTACAGTGTAGCTTATGATAATGTAAGATTTAGTAAATCTTATAAAGCTTATTTTCTGTTCAAACGTTATTACAACAACATCAAAATAGTCATGAATTCCCCATGAACTATAACAGTTTTATGAAATGCCAACTTTAAGTTGCATAAAAATAATTACATCTGATGTAAACAGTTTTTTAAAATGTACAAAAATAATTTTTTAGGCATCTTTTCACATTAGTAAATGAATCTTTAGTGTAATTTAATATTTTAAACATTTTTTCTTCCCAAAATAAACTCAAAATCTTACCAAATTTGAATAAAAGCACATATCTCCATGGCTTACAAGTAAATAACAGGCAACATATAAAATAAGGTTCAACAGTGCCACCTATTGGCTCATTTTAGCAACATTGTAATTCAAATACATGTTAAACAACATTTAATATATTGAAATCATGAATTTTAGCTTCAGAAATTACATTCATTCAATTTTAGCTTCATCTTTGGTAACATTTGTAACACAAGCTGAAACATAGGACATTTAAGTGCCTGTGAACACTTTTCCCTGCAGGGGAACCCCGTAGCAGAATTTCCCTGCAAGCATGGTGCATGCTACATTAGCAGCTAACCGCTAAGCTAACTAGCTTTTCTTGACTCACCGAGCGCCTCAATTTTCTGTGTTTTCTCCACCGGGAGGTCAGCCACAGTCCATGCAGATCTAATTAGTAAACATGGTAGTAGTTAGCTTCACTGTCCAAGTGTTAGTTTTAGTTTACAGCCAGCCCAGACTCACCGAGTCTCATCCAATTTCCTACAGACAGAGGTCCGATCCGAGTGCGTGCATCCAGCTCTCCCCCTCCAGCAGAAAAGAAAGAACTGCGTGACTCCGTCCCCGATGCGGCAGCAGGGGGCGGGCTGTGTAACTTTTTCAGCCAATCAGGAGTAATTTTTCCTGCTTGAGCCTACCAAAGGCTTTCTTGGATTCAGCATGTTTGACTGACACATCCTTTGTCAAATACCGTAATTTCCGGACTATAAGCCGCTACTTTTTTCCCTTGCTTTGGACCCTGCGCCTTAAACAACGGTGCGGCTTATCTGTGGCTCAGCTAACGGCTACCAAGGGGGCGCTATCAAAGCACCAGCGCACAACAAAGTATGTTTTGAAAAACTGGACTGCTGCGTGATGATGATGAAGAGTAAGAGATGACTGTTTGGGAACTGCTGTATCAAAATAAGCAGCCTACCTTGTTATGTCTTCCTCCTCCTGCGTGCTAAAACCATCAAAATCCTCTTTGTCAGTGTCAGAAACGAACAGGCCCAGAATCGCCTCATCAGCCAGTCTCTCTCCTTTGTTGTCGCTCTGAAAACCAATAAAATCCTCTTCCTCTTTGTCAGTGTCTGAATCAAACAGCCTCCGAACGGCTCAATCAGCTATTGCGCAATCCACTTCTATGGCCGTGTGTCGCGTTTGCGCATGCGCACGTAATTTACGTGACCGCGATTCACAAAGCTTTTGCGTGTTTTACGTACGTGCGTTTACCTCGCAGTCACGTTCATTACGTGCGCATGCACAAACGCGACGCGCGGCCATAGAAGAGGATTACGCAATAGCTTATGGAGCCCTTGTTTGGAGGCTGTTTTACTCCGAAACTGAGGAAGAGGATTTTATTGGTTTTTAGAGGGACAACAAAGGAGAGAGACTGGCTGAGGGGGCGATTCTGGACCTGTTCATTTCTGACACTGACGATGAGGATTTTGGTGGTTTTAGTACGCAGGAGGAGGAAGACGATGATACGGTAGGCTGCTTATTTTTGATACAATAGTTCCCAAACAGTCATCTCTGTCCCAACAATCCCCTCTGTGGTAGCAGGAACTCATATATACAGTAATTAAACATTAAGGAACAGTGAGGCCAGCTAGTGCTGCTGGAACCGGTTGGGCCGCTCCGGCTTTCTCTCAGTTCAAGCAGCAATCAGTAGCTGCCCAAGGTGGTAAAACATTTACATACGAACAGTAGGCTGTGTCCTCAGAGCAGACAACAACCGTATTCACATACAAACAGACAAAGGTATGTGGGTGTGAGAGTAGCCTCTAAGTGGCCTCCCACACACACATACATATGGTAATTAAACATTAAAACACCCGCGGCTTATAGTTAGGTGCGGCTTATGTGTGGACAAATCTGCAATTTCCCCCAAATTTGGCTGCTGCGGCTTATATTCAGGTGCGCCTTATAGCCCGGAAATTACGGTAACAATATTAAATGGATTATTCTTTACTGAAAATCCACTGGGTTACACATAAAATAAATGAAAGTCAGGTAATTGTTTTCCAGGTGTTGATTCTTATAGCTCATACATTTCGGCTGTATGTTCAACAATTAATTTAACCTAAATTTATTTGTTGTAATAAGTTACATGATGCTGCATGGTGGCGCAGTGGGTAGAGGTGTTGTCTCGCAACAAGGTGGTTGTGGGTTCTGTGGCCTGTGACTTAGCATGTTCTCCCCATGCATGGCTATCTCCAGGTACTTCCTCACACAGACCAAAAACATGCAGTTTAGGTCAACTGGCGACTGTGTGAGTGGGTGTGTTTGTCTCTTTGTGGCCCTGTGATGGACTGGTGAGCTATCCAGGGTGTCCCCTGCCTCTCGCCTCGTGACTGTTGGACCCTCATGAACCCTCAGTGGAGGATGATGTGGTTCAGGAAATGGATGGATGAAGTTACTTGATGCTTTAAAAAATACTAAAATCGTGTGCAAAGAAGTAGGCGGTACTTTCAGGCCCACACCTTTACTGCTCTGACTGTGGCTCAAAAAAAAAGGCAGCTTCTGTTTCAAACAACGGAAGCATATGAAAATGGCAACTCTACTTTTTATGTAAGTTGATAAAGTCCCTGAAGTCAAATGCAAGGGTGGTGTTTTTAGATTTGTTCACTCTGAAACCTGCAAGAGTTGTAGTTTCAGGGCTCCTAAAAGATTTTTTCCCATGTGAATACAAATCTGGAACAATCAAAAGCTATTGTATTTACAAAATATTGTTTCGAAAGGATGACATCTAAACTAATAACCCTTATAGTCATTACAAAATGGGAGGAAAATACATAATGTCCATTTTTTTACACTATGCTTTTTACACTATTAAGGACCTCATAGTAGAAGATCCAAACTCAGCCATAACAACTTGGTTTGAACTCCTCATGCTGGTCACCAGGCTGGCATCCCATTCTTCAACCAGGAGTTGTTGAAAGTCAGCCAGTAGGATGTTGTTGGTCTCTTTAGAACACGCTTTACCAAATGATGGACTGTGGTTCCGATTTGGACCCAGAGCTGGTTCTGTCCGGACTGTGCAGCAAATCCAGGACCTGGTCCTCGGTCCAGGGGGAGAGGCCCCCGTGACTCCCCGTGCACGTGACAAGTTCTGCACCTGTCATGCCCCCTCTTCCCGAACGGGACCGCACCATGCATGGTTTGAAACTTAGTCCAGATGGAGGGGGCATGGCTGGGCGCCTAGCAGGTAGTACGCCTGTGGTTAGCCCTTAGTAGAGTTTACTCAGAACACTAGCCCTACATCACAGACCCTCCCGTGCAGCTCCGCAGGAAGAATTACTGCTGCTGTATACAGGCAAGCAGCAACACCCCCACATGGACCGAGGACTGGGTCGCGTATTCTGATCTGGACCTTTGGCATATTAAATTCACTACACCTGCTCTATAATGTATAGCATGTCCAGGCTGTCTATGGTGCCATTTAGCTCTCATTCATACACCTGTGAAAACCAACAAGAGGATTTTGGTACATTTTTTGAAAATGCTACTGACACACTTGTGTTGCTCATTCCACAGAAGCCCAGTCCCCACAGGTTAGACCTCATGCTAAAGGTGACCAATCAGGGTTTCCAACAGTATATTTTTGCCAAGAATATTTTTATAACATAGAAATGCCCTTATTTTTTTTTGATAAGGTTACTTTATTTTATTTATAGCAGCATGGGGGGGGGGGGGGGGGGGGGGGGGGGTCCATGTCCCTGAATAATTGTTCACTTTTATGTTTGGTAACTCTGTTAACGGTTATAAAATGTACTTTTTCTCTTACAAAGCTTCAGGTATGTTCAGCTCACTTCTGCCAGGCATTGGTTCAAACCTCAAAGAACTACTAGCCTCTCATTGGCACTGAAAACACAATTAGCACATTTTCTAAGCTAAATTGTAATTTTTTTATGTATCTCGTTGTTTCCTAGGGTACATCCTTTCGGCTGACGTACTAACAAATCCTTGCGGTGTACATAAAGGTTGCCACTTTCAAAGCTCAAAATGCACAAACATGCAACGCCCCTCAATCCATGAATCGGTGGCAAATTTAGTAAACAGCCAAAAGCTTCCACCTTTTTGATGGCCACAAGCTTTATGCACTGATGAAAGAGCTTTTAGGATTTCTGCGTGTTACAGTTTAATTGCACATGTTACAGGGTTTTGTTTTGTTTTTTGAATTGTTTAGCCTGTACCGTCCCTTTAATCAGAGGTGCTTTGACATTTGAGATATGCTCCCATCACTGTCTAAAACATGACAAAAATTTTAACTAAACTCTTCTCTCTGACATGCACAAAGATATTTAATCTTATCTTGAAATGAAAAATCATCCTGCTACCAAGCTGTCCACAGCAGAGGGTGGAAAAAAATCTAATGAAAATATAGTGCTACATATTGATAATGATATTCTGTATCTTTCTATTCCCACCTAATCAGAGGTGGAATACAGTGCAGAGTCTCCCCTCTCCCCCTGCCATGACAGCCACAATTCATCACAGCTTTAATTTAGTCTGTTACTGGGGTGTCGATAGGACGAACACTGCCTGGCGACCCTCTTACACACACACATGCAAGTACACACACACACATCCAGCCAAGGAGAAGTATGTTTACGTACATCCATGAGATACTCTTATGAGCCTTATGGAGAAGTGCCTATCTCCTGTCTTTGTTCTACACACAAAAAATAATAAAGAATAAGAGCAAAATGTCCATGTATACACCGTACACTCCTTCACATCATCTGGGAGTGCTATCTATTGTATGTTTGGCTGTGGCCCCTACCTCAAGGCCCTTTTCCCTCGATGTATCATCAGTCATTTAAAGCAATTAAGCACTTCTCAATGAGAATAGCTTGCTCTTCCTTGAGCAAGACGAAGAGGAGCGATTCACAAAGCCATTTTCTACCAAATCCTATTAAAGGTGGAGAAGGAAGGGGGGGGACGAGGTTGAAGACTTAAAATGGAGGGCTTTTATTTAAGGACTAGGAAGTATTACAGGCCAGATTACTCTTGGCTTATGTTCCTAGTCTGGGAAATTACATTCCCACTTTTTTTGGGGAGTGCCCAGGCTTTGGAGTGGAAGATGAGAATCACCTTAAGTCTCTCTTGTTTTTCACTTCTCCACATCAATGGCTTGTACTTGTTTTTGTTGTTGTGTTTTTGCTGGAAAGATTTCTGTTTTTCCACTTTTATTGGCAACTACTGAGCTTTTAGATACCTCCTGGGCTGTGTTTTTTAAGGGATAGGGTTTATGTCAATTCCATCCGCTTCTTTCAAGGGAAATTACTTTTTCCATTTCCAAGATCCAGTCTTAATTATTGATAGCAAGGAAAAGACATAAGCAAGAAATTTGTGGGATAAAAGTGTTGTGCTTCAATCCAAAGGGGGTTCAGAAAAATCACACACCATGTCAAAGCTGCTCTGAGTCATCTAAATAAAAGCATCACAAAAATCTGTTTTTTGATCTGTTTTTATTGCTCGATTCCTGACTTAAATCCTACTTTATATTTTATAAGGTTCAATCAACATAAATACAATGCATTTAATAAATGTTTTAAATAAAAGTTGTTTTTATTGTGATTTTTTTAGTACTTTTTTAAATTAAAGGGACAGTTTTATATGAAAAGTGTCCAAAGCAAATGTGAACACAGACACGTTTTGGATTAATTTATGTGAATATTATGTTAATGAGGGACAAATGAAAAACTAGTCAGGAGAATCTGAGAGATTAAACAACAGAAAGGGTCCAGATTCTGTAAAACCTCTATTTTGTATGTGTTGAATTTTTGCTACCATATTATATAATATTATATTATTGTCATTTGACTAATAACTAAACTCCTGCTGTGACATTGGAAATGGTATAACTCTAACGTTGTTAAGTGTTTTATAATCATTTTATTACTGTGTAACAGCATCTTAATCACATTGGATTCAACACTTACTTTTACTTGATTGTATTTTGTTTTTTTTAAATGACAGAAAATGTAAATGTTTACCATAATCTACCAGGTTCAGTTCATCAGAAGTGGTCTCAACAAGATCAGATTAATTTGAAACTCATAATCTGATATTTTATTTTGAAATGGAGTCACACCATTACCATGTAGCAATTTAATAATCTGGCATCTTTCTTGGTCCATGAATTGAACAATTCCAAGTCATAATTTACTCTAGCACCATGTGGAATATTCTTCTTCCAAAATGACAATTTTCAAGTTGAAAAAAAAAGTATATCTCAATCTCTTATTACTTGAATAAATCTATGTTTTTATGAGAAACATCTCATTAAAGTGTGATGTTTTTTAATCATGCTTTATGTCAAAAAGTTTTCTTAGGAATATGAACTTTGATACATTGTATAATTTTAAGTTTAGCAGAAATAGCATGGCAGCACTGGTTGAGCATCCAAAGATTTTTATTATTAACCCAAGTTAACTTCAAACAGCACTGGAATTTTCACAATTAAAAAATGCTCAATTGTTCAGCCAGAGATTGGTGCTCTTTCTTCTGTCTGATGTGTCATTTTAAGCTATCAAAGTGTATTTCCACACTTTAAAATGAAACTGCATTAGATGTTAAATGCAGCTCTGTATCATTTCCAGACTTTAAAGTTTTTCACATTGTTCTGTGTTTTAGTTGATGTCATACTGATTTGGATGGCTTGCCTCAGTAGATGGTTGTTATTATTATTTTTTTAAATTTTCATATAACCCTCAATTAGAATGCTCTCTAAAATAACTGAGAGCAGAGAAATCCCATGAAGCTCTCTGTTGGTCATCAACTGATTGAGTAAAGGCCTCTCCTTTCTCGGTTTCTCTAACTCAAGGCACATTTACTGTTTCTGTAGCAGCCAAGACCGCCTGTCCACACCTTGACAAAAAGAGCAGAATGTTTTCAAAACAGAGGAAAAGTATGCATGAAGGTATGCAAGTCTCAGTATGTGGGATCCCACTGATGTATACGGACACAGGCGTGTGTGTGTGTAGACTGCATACTGTATATGAGTCCGTTCCCTTGCCAGACTGTAAAACAGGTTCTGGGTTTATTTTTGTTGTGCGAAAGCAAGGCTCAGAACTGCTGAAACAGACATCTGCAAAGAATAGACCTACTCATTTGGCGTTAATCAAAACAGCCTGACTTTATTCGTGTAGCCACGGCGATCTGCAAGCCTCTGGCAGGAACGGGGAGAAGGAAAACACAGATGTGCGCATGTTGCACAGACACATACACATACAGACATTTGAATAAAAGGTCAAATAGCTTTATCAATAACTGTGGAAAATGTGTTTTGTGAGGAGAAGGAGCAGCTGATCTGACAGTGGCCACCGCCCTGATGAATAACCGCCAGGAGAATCAATAGGAACGAGGAGTTGAGGTGGAGTGCGGGAACATTTTGTCATCCAACGGTACACTCCAATATCTAAGCTCATCCATCAAATACAGCAATGGCACTTTGTCCTCGGCTTTAATTGAAAGCACACTGAAACAAGTTATTTACATGACGGGATGGATTTGAACGGGTGCACATCAACTGGCAGCTTGGCTGTTGTATTCCTGCTAAATGTTTGTTTCATGAGCTGACGTTTCACTGTCTTTGAGCACTGCTGGCTGTCAGCTGACAATGGAAATCAAGACAAAAACAGTATGGCACCAATTCTCACACAACGACAGGAGAAAAGGAGCGGGCTTCTCTTAATGAGCATTTTGACTTCTACATATTCATCACAATTATCAAAAAACTGTCTGAACAGGACGAGGAAACTTTGAGAGGTACAGCATAATTATAAACCTCAAGGCTCAGTTTTGCTTCAACTGCAGTAAAACTATAAACCACAGTCTTGTGGTTTTAAGGCAACAATTTTTATACTTTGTTTCAAATATATTCAATTTATTTTCTTTTGACAACATGCAGAGATCGAATTTAAGTCGGCTGAAAGGAAGTTATAGGGTTAAATCTAATTTGAGTTCACATGCATGATGGTTTTAAAGGACACCCTGGGAGTCTACTTCTAACCCTCAATGAATTTTAACTTGGTGATTGTTCTGCTGCATGCTGCGTTGAATGTAAGCTCTATGAATATTACATTTTGGATGTGTGCCTTCACTTCTGAGTCATCTTCTCAGTGGCCTACAAATCACATCATGTAGACTGTTAATTTTAAGCCCATCCCATTCGTACTACACTGAATCCTGTGAAGAAAAGTAAAGATCTGAAGTACTTTCTCTGGTTGCTTTGTTCTCATTGTTGTACAATCAATAACAGACAGCTGATTTCCTCTCCTTTGGGTCTATTCCATAAAGTGAGTATTGGATGTTTTTGGTGGTAGCCTCAAGTGAAAAATAAAAACCTCACCGTACAATTACAGTTAACACACCTCAGACTAACAGTCTGTATTCCCAATAATCTGGATACACCAACTCGACTGACTGGCTGAAATGTGACTAACAATCCAAGGCTGCTGGGTTCACTCCTAGCTGTGCTCGACTCTACAGTATATACACTACATTGTGATTGTGTTGTACATAATGTAATGTGCAAGTGACTGACAGAGCCAGGTGATAAAAAAAACATAATGTTGAAGTTTGACCATAAGTAAAATTGAGTCAACATTAAGGATTAAGAGAACCAGAGAAAATGTAACGAGACAAATTTTCTACTCTTTGATTCATTATGTTGAAGAACCAACAGATAAGACTATCTTATTGACAAGGGAAGTAGCTGGTATTCTCTAAACAATGGAGAACTGGTGTTTCTACAATGGTGAACTGGTGAATCGCCAACATAGATTTGGTGACCTATTTAAATATCTATTACTTTAGTTTTTATTTCTTTTCTTTTTTTTTTTTGCTAATAAACTGACATCTATTAGCTGTGAGTATTGCTATGAATTTATGTAAATCTCTATGTAAATAGTGAAGGCCACACCCAGATGAATATTATGTCAGACCCTCTCTTTGTAATCTTTCTTGATCTAAAAAAAAATACAACTGAACTTCTATTTCTTGAAGATGTTTCACCTCATATCCAAGAGGCTTCTTCAGTCCAGAAACACGGGCTGGATAAATGAGAATCTACACCAACTCTCTTTGTAATGTCTGGAATATGGCTGCGTATTAGAAACACAATTGTGATTTTTTTTTCTTTTATATATAGCTATGATGATATTAATTTTGATAGATCCACATTATCTTCCTCTTTGTGTTTTGTCATCATAAAGTTATGACATACCTCTCACAATACTTCCTGTATGTTTGAGTATTTTCATTTCAGTTTTAATATTACTACCATATAAATCAGGTGTGGTCATGAAGGGCAGTAAAGGTCTATCAGATCAATCTGAAGACGCATACCATTTAAAATATGACTAAAATGTATTGCATTGAATCCAGTTCTGTGATCATGCTAACACTGATACTGATGATATGTTCATGTTATATTGTTCAGTCCTAGTTTGGACCGTTGACTGTATTAAAAACTGCTAGACATCTGATATAACCCAGAAGATGAAGCCTAAACAAACAGCCCTTCCCCTAGTGGCTGGTTCCTGTACATGTTGCACCCCCTCCATGTAAATGAATGGGACATTTTTACCATTAAATAGAAGAAAGACCCCACTCAGATCTCCCCCCCCCATCTTTTGACTTCTGTTGATTGACATGGTTCTTTGTTGCTGTACTGTATGTTCAAGGATTTTTTTAAATGTCTGATTGTAATCAACTGATGCTTTAAAAAACTCAAAACAAAACAGAGGTCTCTGTAAATAAGAACTGATGGCGTATCTTTACAACAGCCAAATAATGTGGAGGCACTTTATCTGTCTTTGTGTCTATGGCATGGACACAGGAGCACAAGAAATGATTGTAGCAGTTGACAAACTGGACACTTGATCCAGCAATTAATATAGCTTCTTTGAGTATTTCTCAAATACTTTTGCAACCCTGTGTTGCCTGTCCATGCTGCAGACGGAGAACTAGAATAATGATTCTTCAGGTGCATACTGAATATAACTTTGCTACAAAGTAAAAGTATTAACTAACTTGACTGATGTCTCTCTAGTGAGATTAACCACTATACTTTACTGTATGTTGTTTCATCATCATCATCATCATTTATTTTTATTTCGCACATGGCTGTGCACACATTTAAACAAAATGATACAAAAAGAAAGAAAGTACACTTCTTTCGACACAACCATGTTTGAAAAGGAGCAGGAAGAAGAAAATCTTATAATACCTGCCCCTTTCTTTTACATAACACAAAATATTCTTCAGACTGAAGAGCTGTAGAGCTGGGGATTTTTAAGGAAATTTGTGATTTTTTTTCTGACATTTTTCTAACTTCTAGTAGCAGTGATTAAGGTTTCAGGTCTGTCCTGATGATGTCCTTAGATGTGATTTTCAAACTCAAACTGCAAACTTTGGTCAGCCTTACCACCTGGTAGTTTTTATCTACCATCCCTAGCTAAACTGGGCCAGAACAACAATCAAAATTAAATAATAACAATAAACAAATCTAAATTTTGCAGCCTCTGCAACCAAGAAGCATACCATATTTTCAATAGCCTGCCACTATTGTTCTTCTCAGAGTTGTGGGAGGTCTTATAGCAGCGAGTGATGTAAGGCTCTGTATCGTGTTTGCCCTGGATGACCCAGTCTGAACTCCAGATGCTACTGTGTGTCACCATGTCACGAGCAAAGCCAAGAAGGCCAGTGGGAGGAGAGGCTGTCTGCCTGGAAGCCAGCTAACATCTGTCGAGCATATTCACATGTGTAGCAGACATACGGAGAGACTCCTCAGACCACACTGACTCGACTTTACACAGGATCCAGCGCCATAGAGACAGAAAATGTTGGAACCAAAACAGAGACTGTTTTTGGAGTTTCTGCAGACACAGCCAAGGCCAGACAGGCTATGCTAACACTCATTCACTTTATAAGAAACACAATCCCCCTCATCGCTTACCCCCCTATCCTCCACCCCTGAGCTAAATTGAATTTTGCTAGTGCTTGTGCCATAAATATAATTTCCCAACTTGTTTAGGAATAATTTTAAATCAAATGGTTTGTTCTAACAACAGTTCAGTAAACATACACAGAACTCACTCAAGTAGATTACCCATGACCCAATTATGAAAAACTACACATCAGGACATCTAAATAGAAAGGCCAGCCTTGTCTATTAGTGGGTTGTCTATGAAGAAAAAAACCTATAGTTTAGACTCCTCTTTCTTTCCTTTTGTGTCTCCAAGTCCATTAAATGAAGCATGAGGTTGAAAGATTCCACATTTTTGGCTCATTTATATAATCTTTGTATTTATAGATAAAACAGATGTTCTTGGCAATTGTTAGGGGGGAAATTTACATTCAGTCCAATCCAAAAGCTTCTAAATTCTCTTTCCGGTTATTGTCTGTAGCCACGCTGGATCCAAGACAGCAAAAAATGGATTGGGAATGCACTGGGAAACCAAAATGATCTAGACCAGCCAAGTTCAACTGGGAGTTCAAGGCTAAATTGATGCATATTTCCCTTTTAGTGGCAAGACTTTACATTTCTTTGACCCAAAGTCTTAAAGTCAGCTTAACTTTTATGATTAGAAGAGTTAGTTCAGTTGGGTAGGCATAAAAAAGTAATTTGCTTGCTTTGTTTTCCTATAAATGTATTTGGTTGAATTTCGTCTGCCTGCCTAAATTCACAGTTTAGCTTTTTCAACGGGGTATGGCTGTGAGCCACTGTTTGTCTATGGCTGTTACTTTCTAAGGCCTTTGGAGACTACATGAGGAAACCCCAGCCAGCTCCTCTAAATATGTTTTTGCTAAAGTGTCCAGATTTATTTTCTCCATGGTCAGAACTCTGAAACAGTCTTGGCTCGCTTCAAGCTCCGTACATGTGTTAATGCTGAAGAGGTTCAATTATTTCAGCAGCACATTTGAGAGTATGTTGACACATGTGCTATTCTAGCCAAAGCCTGCATCACCACAGGCCAGTATGCATTGTTCTGGTTTTAGTTTCCTCCAGGGGTCACAGTATATTTGAACATGGCGCCCAACTAACAGCTTATAAGATAACAACAGTTGTCTATGCACATTAATCCCTGAAACGGCCTAGGAAGGAAAAAGAGAAATATTTATATGGATGAGAAAGTCTTTATGTGGAATGTGCTAAAGAAGACAAAAAATTAGAAAAGAATGGCTGAGTAAGTTCATATTTCAAAGAGTTGAAAAACAGGAACTGATGTTTTGAAGGTTATTTGCCCACATCATTGAGTTTGTGGAGTAAATGAGCCTTGACAATTATTTTCATAAAAAGCAATAAAGACCTGTAATTATAAAAATGCCAATAAGAATTCATCTCTCAAAAATCTATAAAGCTATTAGGTTCGTAATTAAAAAAGATCAGCGGCTAAGTCAGAGAAAATTGCATTTTCCTGCACAAGCAACTGTGAAGCCTCATCTTGGCGTTTGTTTTGCAAATTCCTCAACAAAAACATTAGCTTTGAAATATTAATCTTATCTGCAGTATCGATAGGAATATGCTATTAAAGGCAAGGGCCTGTACCTCATACATGTATGCTTCATTAGCTACACCTCCACTGCAGATCCAAAGGGTCATTAAGCCACCGTCTTTACAATTACACACACAGATACACCCCCACACACACATTAAATCTTATAGATGTGGTCACCAAACATCTCCACTAAAATGAGTAAAATAATGTCTTCTATATTAGCCTTTTTTTATAAGTACAATGTACTCAGTAGTTACTGACATTAATACCCACATTAATAAAATATAGTAGCATCCTAAAATTATTTGTCTTTAATTGACAAACTCCTACAATGCATTTTAAATGTTTCCTTCTCGTTTATCCAAGATTCTGAACACTATTCACCTCTCAGACTGCTACACCATGTCTTGTTTGCAGAGTGTATGTTTTGTATATACACATCTCTCTCTCATCCTAATGTTTTTATCTGGCTTGTGTGTTCACGATGGACATTAGGCAATCTCTCAAACCAGTAATGGGCTTTGATTCCCCAGGGTTGCAGTGAGATGGCCACTTCTTACATTAGCCAGTCAGGTATGACAGCACCACGACTTGCCTTCCCCTCGGCCAGCCTGGATAAATAATAAATGAAAGTGGTATTTCAGTCCTCCAAATCATCCGCAGGGTCAAGGCTCCCTTCTCGGAGTGAACTTTGTAAGATGCGCCGAAGCGCAGCGAGATGCTAAAGGTTAGCGTCTTGGACAAGACAATCGTGCGTTCGGCCTGCAAGCAGAAGTAGTTTATAAACATCCACCGCAAAATCCAACCCCCTCCACCCCAAGTTGTTAGTGAGGAGCTTCTTTTTCCAGTCTCCTCCTACTACCTCTGTGGGAAAGCGGGAAGACACACGAAAAGGAAAAGTTAGCATTCTCACAGAGCATACATCTGCCGCAAAGATGGCCTTTTGTATTGATTTTTCCTGAAGCCTGTAATTTTGAAAGCTTGTAACAGAAGATGAAGTAAATATCATTTTATTTGCTCAAATGGTTTCAGATTGGATTGGATTGAGACAAAAATACTGGAGACAGGCAAATCTAGATGAGAAAGCAGCAATTTCACATAATTGTCTTCAGACATGGTGCCAGAATATATTACCACCATTCTAAAACTGTCAGACCAAAGACCCAGAAATGGACTGGAGTAAGTAAAGGCACTTATTCCCCAAGTCATTGACATGTTTTACTCACTGTTGACAGCCTTCAGTGTGACGTGCTGGCATTTATCTTTTTTTCGTGAATAGCTCTCATGCTTCAGCTTAAGGTATCAGTTACTACAATGCAATTTAAATCTTTGACATTCTCAAAGACTAAGTCTGGATTGGTAGTGTACTCTAAAGACTATGTGCCAATCTAACATCCGATTTAAATGAAAAACGTTTAAATTTGGGTAAAAACTACTAGTTGTTCATGATTTAATGTAAATTTATTCTAATTATGATGTTTTTTTAGAGGTTACTGTGCTCTTCATCACAAAACTGGCCTCCGAGTAGCAACCTTTGACAAATCTCTCTGGGTGCCAGCATGTTGTATTGCCAAGTTAATGATCGCTGTTTATAACCCCTATCTCAGACAACCATTCTTGTTCTTTTTTTTTTATTTACCCTGGAAGGTGAAGTTAACCTTCTTCAGCTCCCTGTAGCCAGAGGAGAATGGCAGAGATTAGTGTATTGGTCACAGTGAAGTGACTGAGCACATAGCACATGACGAAGCCCAACTTCATGAAAAAATAGGGTAATTTTCAAAAGGCAGGAAGTAAACATGAGAATCGTTTTATATTGGTTTCAGATTATTCATCATTTGATGTGGTGTTGTGAAATTTAGCACAGCAAACCTTACTTAAAAAGGCATAAACGTTTGTCCAATAAAGCTAGTGGATAGTTTCTGTTTTTGCGCCGTGGATTATATTTTCCAATAGTGACACTCATGTTAAAGAGTTTTCATTTTCTGTCTGTCTCGCTCCATCCATTCTTGCGTTCATCAATCCATCAATCAAGTGGGCCACTCAAGCCAGAAACTCATCAGAACAAAGCAATCAGCTTTGTGCACGAGTCCCGTTTTCATTAGAGGTACATGTAAACCACAGTGCACACTGTGTGTGTGTGTGTGTGTGTGTGTGTGTGTGTGTGTGTGTGTGCAGCACTTATTAGCTAAGGTCAGCTAATTATTTGGCCAGACTAATGAAGGTCACCATGCTTGTCTTCCTTTGAGCCAATGGTTCGTATTTAATTGAGATTAGTACTCCTCTTCAACCTCCTTGTCATCTTGATCATGAGACCTTAGAGAATTAACTGCACTCCTTTGATTAATCCGTTGTAAACTTAATTGCATAAAATGTTACATTGTTTTTTTTCTGTTGTTTCTTTTGTTCAATGCTAGAGGTGGAAAATGTTCAAAAAGGAAAGAAAATTTCACAGGAAATACAGAAAACGCAGATATGATCACATCAGTCCTCTCTGGAAGGCTGTGGAGTTTACTCTCACAGGGAATGGAATTCATCGTTAGATTTCTGGGCTTGAATATTTCTGGGCACATTTTCTTGTCACTCATGAAATGAAGCAGATCACCATTAACATTAAATAGAGATTTTAAATGCACAGTCTGCAATTATCTATAATGAGCAGCTCTGATGGTAAAGGTATTGTCCATATATACACAGCCTTATCACAATTGAAAACGTGTGTGAAGAATGGTGCTATTATCATGATGGACGGGTCAAACCAAATTAGGTAGATGTTATAATTACTATTAAATTACACATCCACTTACCTGAATGCTTAATGAACTGAAAGAGGCATTGTCTATTATTCTTGTATCATGCATGATTAACATTCTGTATGAATATACCAGTGCTGTCTTAGCTGTCGCTCACTACAAATCAGACACACAGGACTGAGCTACAGATAGTGTGAGTGGCGTCAGGTTACTGCAGCAGAAAGAACGGGTCTTGAACCTGTAGGGGCAAAGCTTGACATATCGAGTTTACTCTATACATTGAATCTTTATGTTCCAGAAAATCAAGAATTTGAAAGAGACAAAGGAAAAATGTGTACTTGACATACAGTGTAGCTACTTATTGTAATCTTTAAAATGTATAAAATGTATATGTTTTAAGAGAAAACAACATCATATAGTCATTTACCTTAGTAAAGTAAATTAATTAGCACATGCATCCATATGCTGGATAAAACATGTTGGACGAACATTAGATCAAACAAATCTAAAGGGATATTTCCACCAACACTGAACTGGCCATTGGGCATACCGGACATTTTAATGATTTAAGCACCTTGTTCTGATCTGAACTTCCTGTTTGTGTGATGCAGTTAAAGGGATACTCCACCGGGAAGTTATTTTTTGTCTATTGCCATATTCCTCAGAGTTAGATAAGTGGGCAGCCCAGCCGTTTTCCTGATCCGGCAGGCGGATATTGGCCTCCAGCAATATTCCTTTAGCATTAGCTTAGTGTAAAACACTGTAAGTGAATGGCACCTACTAGCATGCTATTAGGTAGCATTGACTTACATGTGCATGTGCACTGGAACCCCCTTTAATACAAAGTATAAGAGAATCTTGAGGCACAAAATTGGCGACCAAAGCATGCACAGAAGACCGGAGTCTCAGCACAGATCAGGACATTGACGCAGAAGCTCTAAGTAGCTCGAGGAGTTTTTATCATGGAGGAAATTAAACTGATATTTATTAAAATAATCCTTCTTGACAGCTTGTGGCACCTCTGACAATTGGTTCCATATATTGTGTCCTGATTTATAACTGAACGGTGAGTCACTTTGTTTGTTTGTTTATTTTGTTTTAATAACAATGCGTCGCTGAGTTACCCCATTCAAAACGCCTAATGGCTAGCTAGCCCTAGCCATAAGCTCATAGGCCATTAGTGATTTTATTCATTAAACCCAGGGTTTCCCCCAGAAAACTTGCTAAGCCCGGTGGTGGAGAAGCCGACCGGCCGCCCACCTTGTATTCGAAAAATTATATATACAGTATATACAGTATATATATATATCGTCTCGTCTCGTCTCGTCTTCTTCCGCTTATCCGGGTCCGGGTCGCGGGGGCAGCATCCCAATTAGGGAGCTCCAGACAGTCTTCTCCCCAGCCACTTCTACCAGCTCCTCCGGCAGGATCCCAAGGCGCTCCAGGGCCAAACCAGAGATATATTTTCTCCAGCGTGTCCTGGGTCGACCCGGGGGCCTCCTGCCGGCAGGACATGCCTGAAACACCTCCCTGGGGAGGCGTCCAGGGGGCATCCTAACAAGATGCCCAAACCACCTCAGCTGGCTCCTTTCGACATGGAGGAGCAGCGGTTCTACTCCTGAATGTCCGAGCTCCTCACCCCATCTGGCTGAGCCCAACCACCCTGCTGAGGAAACACATTTCAGTCGCTTGCCCTCACGATCTCGTTCTTACAATCATTACCCAAAGCTCATAACCACAGGTGAGGATTGGAAAGTAGAGTGACCGGTAAATCAAGAGCCTTGCTTTCTGACCCAGCTCCTTCTTCACCACAACAGATCGGTTCAGCGTTTGCACCACTGCTGACGCTGCCCCAATCTGCTTGTCAATCACCCACTCCCTCCTTCCCTCACTCGTGAAAGCAGAGGAAGTCCACAAGATACTTGAACTCCTCCATCAGCTTTGGAGGTGCTGATCCTGATCCCAGTCACTTCACACTCAGCTGTGAACCCTAACCCTGATGAAGCTAGGAAGATCTACAACATCTGCAAAAAGAAGGTATGAGATCTTCCTGCCACCAAACTCAACACCCTCCACACCACGGCCGCCTAGAAATCCTGTCCATAAAGGTTATGAACAGGACCGGTGACAAAGGGCAGCCCTGGCGGAGTCCAACCCTCACTGGGAACAGGTCCGACTTACTGCCAGCTATGCGAACCAAACTCACACTCCTCTGGTACAGGGACAGAATGGCCCTTAACAAAAGACCATCCACCCCGTACTCCTGGAGCGTCCCCCACAGGGTGTCCCTGGGGACACGGTCATAAGCCTTCTCCAAATCCACAAAACACATGTGGATTGGTTGGGCAAACTCCCATGACCCCTCCATCACCCTAGCGAGGGTAAAGAGCTGGTCCACAGTTCCACGACCAGGACGAAAACCACATTGCTCCTCTTCTATCTGAGGTTCAACTATCGACCGGAACCTCTTCTCCAGTACCCTGGAGTAGACCTTTCCAGGGAGGCTGAGGAGTGTGATCCCCCTATAGTTGGAACACACCCTCTGGTCCCCCTTCTTAAAAATGGGAACCACCACCCCGGTCTGCCACTCAACAGGAACTGCCCCCGATGACCACGCAATGTTGCAGAGACGTGTCAACCACGACAGTCCTACAACATCCATAGCCTTGAGATACCCAGGTCGGATCTCATCCACCCCCGGGGCTCCGCCACTGCGTAGTTTTTTGACTACCTCAGCGACTTCTGCCCCAGAGATTGGACAGTCCGTCCCCAGGTCTCCCAGCTCTGGTTCCTCATAGGAATGCGTGTCGGTGGGATTGAGGAGCTTCTCAAAGTATTCCTTCCACCGCCCGACTATAGCCCCAGTTGACGTCAG
>SSNR01000210.1:722237-736701 GCA_006937965.1 Callopanchax toddi
TGGTCTCACCAAACTCCTCCCACGCCCGAGATTTTGCCTTGGAAACTGCCACTGCTGCACTCCGCTTGGCCCTCCGATACCTATCTGCTGCTTCTGGAGACCCACAGACCAGCCACGCCCTGTAGGCCTCCTTCTTCAGCCTGACGGCTCCCCTAACCTCTGGTGTCCACCAGCGGGTACGGGGGTTACCGCCACGATTGGCACCGGCTACCTTGCGACCACAGCTAGCAACAGCCACCTCAACAATCGCAGAGCGGAACAAGGCCCATTCGGACTCAATGTCCCCCACTGCTCTCGGGACGCGGTCGAAGCTCTGCCGGAGGTGGGAGTTGAAGACCATCTTGACAGGCTCTTCTGCCAGGCGTTCCCAGCAGACCCTCACTATGCGCTTGGGTCTACCAGGTCTGCGCGGCATCTTCCCCTGCCATCTGATCCAGCTCACCACCAGGTGGTGATCAGTTGACAACTCCGCTCCTCTCTTCACCCGAGTGTCCAAAACATACGGTCTCAGGTCAGATGATACAACTATAAAGTCAATCATCGACCTGTAACCTAGGCTGCCCTGGTACCAGGTGTACTGGTGGGCATCCTTATGTTTGAACATGGTGTTTGTTATGGCCAAACCGCGACTTGCACAGAAGTCCAAAAACAGAACACCACTCGAGTTCAGATTGGGCGGGCCGTTCCTCCCAATCACGCCCCTCCAGGTCACGCTGTCATTGCCCACGTGAGCATTGAAGTCTCCCAGCAGGACTATGGAGTCCCCAGTAGGAGCGCTATCCAGCACTCGTCCCAGGGACTCCAAAAAGGGTGGGTACTCAGAGCTGCTATTTGGTGCATAAGCACAAACAACAGTCAGGACCCGTTCCCCAACCCGAAGGCGCAGGGAAGCTGCCCTTTCATCCCCCGGAGAAAACCCCAACATACAGGCAGAGAGTCTTGGGGCTAACAGAAAGCCCACCCCAGCCCTCCGCCTCTCACCCGGAGCAACTCCAGCAAAGAAAAGTGTCCAACCCCTCTCAAGGACTCGGGTTCCAGAGCCAACACTATGTGTCGAGGTGAGCCCGACTATATCTAGCCGGTATCGCTCAGCCTCTTCCACAAGCTCCAGCTCCTTCCCCGCCAGAGAGGTGACGTTCCATGTCCCAATAGCCAGTTTTTGTGTCCGGGGATCGGACCGCCAAAGCTCCCGCCTTGGTCTGCCATCCGATCCACATTGCACCGGACCCTTCATGTTCCTCCTGCAGGTGGTGGGCCCACAGGTGGATGAGCCCATGTATCCAGTTCGGGCTGGGCCCGGCCGGGCCCCATGGGCGAAAGCCCGGCCACCAGGCGCTCGCTCACGGGCCCCAACCCCAGGCCTGGCTCCAGGGTGGGACCCCGGTAACCCTCCGGGCCGGGTACACTGGCTCGATGATTGTACTTGCATGAAGAGTCTTTTGAACCGTTCTTTGTCTCACCACTCACCTAGGACCAATTTGCCATGGGTGACCCTACCAGGGGCACAAGTGCCCCAGACAACATAGCTCCTAGGATCATTAGGGCACTCAAACTCCTCCACCACGATAAGGTGACGGTTCACGGAGGAGATATATATACAGTATACAGTATATATATATATATATATATATATATATATGTATATATATATATATATATATATATATATATATATATATATAGTGTAACGGGTCCTAGGATGTAGACCCAGCACTGTGTCTTTAAGCCAGAGCTGGGGGTGGGGTTTGTGTGTGCTGGGAGATAAAAAGGAAAAAAACCTCTAGTTCATGTTCTGAGTCTTGTAGTGTGAGTTGAGAAATAAAAGTCCTGTTCTGAGAAGGAACGTTTAGTTCTGTGCCTCTGGCAAAACCTTACAATATATACATATATATATATATATATATAAACAATAAATTATTAAAGCCGATAAAAAAGGTGCCTCTTGAAAATAAAACAAGAGATGTGAACCATTAACAGAGCCCTTTTCTCAGGTCCTCCTTTAATTAATAGTACTTTCTGCCTGTAATTTTACAAAAACACTTGTTAAACCTACTCTAATAAACATTTCCTAGCATTAAGTCTGTGCATTGTGTAAATAACTTCAACATAGTGTCTCTATACTGACTAACAGAGCAGAAATCATCCAGATTCACTTAATGCTGCTCATCTCCTCACCTTACCAGGTTTTCTAACTGCGGCTGCGTGCCACCTGCCTACTCGGCTCCCGTAGATTTTACTTATGGTGCATTTAATGTGCATAAAAAAAACAAAGACATTAGCAGATAAACTATGGAATAATCTATAGATTAAACACAGAGTCATTGCTTTTAGATTGCGGCCACGGGACAGTTCTACCCTGCGCCCTTTTAATGAGAGACACGCTGGAAAAGATATGTTCTTCATTTAACCGTCAGTTGTGTCTGATGCACGCTGAAGCTACTGCCACCGGTGACGCTGTCCAGGTCAGATCAGTTCGGAATTTGGATCCTGACCCAACAGAGATACTGTTGCTCAATAAAATAAACTCAGTTTTTGCTTTTTCTGTCATACGGACTGCAACTATAGAGAAAGAGACGAATAGAGCGCTGAACCAGCTCACTTTGTTGTAGTTTAAAGCGCTAGCAGCCGCGCTAGCAGCTGTTAGCTTTCGTCTTGGGTACAACTTCTGAGGTTTAGCCTGGCGGAGGTCCGATGAAAGTCTGGTGGGCCGCCAGGCTTATAAAGCACTGGGGGAAACCCTGTTAAACCGCAACATGTCTTTGTTATTGTTTTGGCCAAACGTTAGTGGAACACATAGTGTTGATTGAATGCTTTGATTTATGTGTTTTTGCCAGTTTGGGGGGTTTATTCGTCACTTTTCCTGTTAATGACATAGCAGCCTATGGGAGTTTTGTAAGTGATCTAAAATCGTACTTGAATTTATTTTGATGGGACATAGCGGATTTATTTCTGTTGTTAATGTGAACTTAATTAGTTGAGCTGATTGTCATGACTTGCTTGGTTATTGTTTGTCATTATCTGACTGCGTTAGTTATAGATGTATTTATTTGTTTGTGGTGTCAGTAGAAAGCTAATTGTGAATATTAAAATATTGTTTTGACCTTGTGTAGGTCAGGTTGTTTTTTCTTTGAAACTCTTACAACTTGTTGTGACCACATTGTGGTTGTTTTTTAATTGTTATTTGTATCTGATTATATTTAGATTATTATAAGGTCTTCTCATGAAGACTATGATTTCTTTACTGTTTGATGTGTAGAATTAGACCTAACAGCACCACATTTTTAGAGAGCTTGTGGTAGGAATTTTTACCAGCAAAATATTCAGTCAGATGAAAATATTTTGCTTCATTCTCTGCCCTAGTGGTGTATGTGGTTTTTTGAGCATCTGAAAACTGACTTGCAAAAATGCGTCCCACCCAAAAAAAATAATTTCACCAACTGAGTTATACAAACTTTACACGGCTGTCAGTTTAACATCTTATGGTTATATAAGCATTGATGTAACAATCAGCAGCTAAATGTAGCATTTATGATGCAACAGAGCTCATCAGTGTTATCCGACTGGTCTGGACCCACATAACCATCCTGTTGGATGTACAGTAAACACAATTTCTCCAAACAATACAAAGACAGGAGGATTGCAATAATTTTTAGAACGTTTTTCTTTGTCGAAACAATTTTTTGGACATTTCTGCATCAACCGTTTTAGTTTTTTATATATATCTATATTGCCAAATAATCATTTTGAGGTTTTCTTTTATGAAATAACTTAATATTTAATACTGTGTAACAATGACAGATTATTCAGGGGGAAAAAAAATCTTCTTTAAAAAAGTGTCACATTAGAAAAAACAAACCAAAAATATGTTCTGTCCTAGTCCCTGTTTGGCAACTCTGCAAGCCCCAGTTCCTAGACCCCAGCATCTCTAACAAGCAGCGGATACAGCGCTGGATTACTGTAGGCGTTAAATCAATAGCTGCTGGTCTCCCAGGCACAGCTATAGATTATGAATCAGTGTTGGTGAGCAGAACGCCATGGTGGCAAAAAGAAGTAAAGAGAGACAGAGAAGCTGGGGAGGGGGTTACGGTGGGAAAAACAGAAAAGACAGTATTTTCAAAATACTGGATTTGAATTACAAATGCATATTACAGTTTTTCGATGTGTTAGTTTAATACAAGTGGATTTAAAAAAAGGAAATGTCTTCGCCGATTCTGTTGCATGTGCTCTGTAGGCAAGAACGTTTCCTATCATCATAAATGGAATTGATTGAACAACTTAACTGGAACTGAAGAAAATGTGCAAATCTAATCCACGCTTTTATTAGTTTTAGATAATCTTTGTTTTCAGGTTGAGCTGTTGAGATATTTCCATACACTCAGAGCAACAGCCACAATAATTTGTAAGATGCAAGGTTTTACTCACAGCCCTGCCAATATCTATGTAACTGATCTATGGCTGCAGAGCCCATTAACCTGGATGAACCTCTGGTAATCTCTGCAGTGAGCTCCGATGTTTCCAGCCTTCAGTTTAATTCCAGGCCCTCCGAGTCCTGTTTACAGATGGTATCTAAGTGGCTTGATTCAACTGCCAATGAATATTGGCATGTGTCTACACCCCATAGACCCTGCTATTAGGGGTGGAGACCATAGGGTTAGCCAAACACAAACTGAACATGACATCTCCCTCACCCTCTGCATGTTCGACACAAACACACACACTTACACCCACGTCCACGGCCATGCACGTACAAAAAAAAAAGCAAATTAAAGTTGAATTTTGAGGACAACACACAAAATAGGGCAAAAATAACTGAGTACACGTGTAAACACATGCAAACAAAACAAGCTAAACACATCTACACACACTTCAACCTTGCTACGAGGCAGGTTGCTAGACCCATACTGCCCCCTGGCTCGCCTCGCCTCTCTCTGTTTGACGAGCAGGAGAGACGCCTGAGGAATAACTTGTCTCCCACCACTGATTCAGGGTCAGATTACCCTGGACCATCTCCCTAACCTTAACCATTAGACGGATAAGGAAATATCTGTTCTAGGATCAGTGACTGGAGGACGGAGATGATATTGAGGAACTATTTAGAGGTAACTAACTTCGGGGTCAGACCCCCCCGAGGCCGAGAAGCGGTACCGTGTGAGCCAAGGCTGCCATAGAGCAGAACCTGAGTAACAGAAGGAAAGCAAAATGCTGAAACACTCACATTGTTGAGCTGGGAAAGGTATGAATTCCATCAGTGGCATCAATTAATTTTTAAATTGTTAATTATACCTCGGGTTGATTAGACAAGTTGGAAAGTAATAGATTCATGCAATGCAGTTGTAAAAAGCACACTAGTTGTTAAGTGGTCTCTGGGTAATTCTAGGATGGATGTTGCGTTAACCAGCTGTGACTGAATGACTGAGCCTCAAAGGTGGCTGCTGCTCTACTATGGAGCTGTCAAGGTCAACAGGGACACACACACCTTCACTAGCGCCCAGATACCCAGAAATATATGAACACACACACATGCATACACCGAGCACCGGGATGATTAATCTGTCAATCACTGCCCTGATTTCCTGCAGTGAGCCCTCCTCTTTTTCCTGTGAGGATCTTGTGAACAGAACAGAGAGCCAGCAAGATTGGTGTTCGAGTGCCCTCCCTCCCCTCTATTCCTTCCTTGTGTACTTGATTTGTGCAATCAGAGCCTATTCAAAACATTTTCCACATCACACCACTGAAGCACAGCTGAAATTCAGAACATTGCACTGCAATATCTCCTCTCCATACACAGTGAGGGAGTTTTCATGGAAGGTCTTGGTGGAACTGCAAGCCCGTCAGGTGATGGCAACCAGAAAGGAACTGGAAGTCAGACGGGCTTCTGACTGGTGAAGTCATTTGGTTGAACTGGAATCAGGAACTTTGCAGATGAGTGGTGACTAGATTGGTTCTCATGTTGTTTGAATGAGTTGTCAAATGCTATTCTCCTATGGAAGCAACGATGATATAGTTATTGGGGGTCTCTTGAAAGGTAACCTGAGTCAAGTCACACGTATCCAAGTGGGAAAAAAAACATACTAGTGTTGTGTTGTCAGACAGGAACTTTGTATCCACAAATGCTGAACTTTTAAAAGACACAAACTCTGTGTGATGTTACCAGCTTATTTTGAGACTTTTTATTTAACATTCTAAAAAAAAAACTATTTAAAAAAAACCTAAATAAAGATGGGATATGGTCAAGTTCCCCACTGACATTTTACTCTGTGTGTGTGTGTGTTTGTATATTGAAACCCCAATTACTCTTTAAAATAATAGTGTGAGAATTTATTGTTCACTTATTTTTCTATTTTATGTTCTTGTGATTTACAAAAAAGCTAAAAAATATATGTGATTACACTAATACCAATAAAACCTTGTTGAAAACTGTAAACTAGAATATATTTAAATATTAATTAAGGCATAAACTATATTATATTATAAATTGTTTGTAAAGTGTCTTTGAGTGTCCTGAAAAGCGCTATATAAGTTTGATGTCTTATTATTATTATTATTATTATTATTATTATTATTATTATTATTATTATTATTATTATAAATTAGGGCTGCACAATCAGTCAAAAGTGTACCAGTACCCCAATATTTATGAGTCATCATCATCATCATCACGGCTCCTGCAAAGGGTTGGGTGTTGTCCCGCACCAGTGCCTTGAGCCTACTAGGTGAACCAGTTGTTTCCAGTGCTGGTGATCTTGTGCCAGCTGCTCCGCTTTCGCCACGGCAACTCCGGATTGTTGGAGGTCGCCCGCAACAACATTGAACCATCAGGTGAGGGGTTTACCTCGTGGTCGTTTCCAGCCTGCGTCCCTCGGGTCAAACTGCAGAATGGCTCTGGTTGGATGATCAAAAGGAAGACGGAGGACATAGCTGAGCCAGCGGGTGTGGCGTTGGGCTGCCAGGCAAGATGCTCTAGGCCTGCGCGTGCGTTCTCTCTTAACACTAGGCTGGAGACCTGCTGGGGCCACCTGATGTTCTCAATGGTTCTCAGAGCCCTGCTATCAAAGCCATCGATTCTTGCAGCCAGAGTCTTGTTTAAAGGTCTCCAAGCCATAGAGCAGAATGGAGAGTACGGCAGAGTTGTAAATGCGGAGCTTCGTCTTGCATATCTTTGAGTGCAGTATTAAAATAGCAAAAGGTACCAATAGATAGATAAAATTTGTATTTTGTAGTTTTGACAGTCAGGTGGATCTCAACCCCCGAAATGCTGATAACATTGTGAGGAATGTGATGACAGAACATTTTGATTTATCACAACTGCTAATATCCTAAATGCATGTTTTCCTAATGCTGTACAGCCCTAATATACATTTAACACACTGGTGTGTTTTCAGCTTTATTTAGTTTAATTGACCATTACTGAATAAATGCCTCCACTACTGGTTATTTTGTAGTTAGTCTTTTGTTGTCTTTCATTTTATTAATGCTTTGTAAAACAATGTTACAGAACATTTTTATCTATTTTACTCCAACCGCTTAAATCCACTTCTACATTTATCCCTCCTTCTGTTCCATGTATGAAATATTCTTAATGTACACTGTAACTGTTTCATATAGTTTCACTAGACCTGATTTAGTTCAGTTGTACTGCTAACTAATCACATCTTTTTCTTGCACCCTGTTTGCTCTCTTTCTTTCTCTCTCTCTCACCCAATCTCTCCTTATCCTCCACTGCCCTCAGCCTTGCCTGTGCTTCTTGTGGATGACTAGTGCAGTTAAGGAGTGAAAAGTTGGAAAATAGGGGACAAAGCATTTAGCACCAAGTCTGGAGTGCTAAAAGAGTTAGCCTCATTCCGTGTGTTCCAATCCGAGTCAATCACATTTGGAAAATTGGATTCCTGAATAAGAAAATCCCGTGAGGGAGGTTAGGTTGTCTTTCTGGATCAGCAGAAGACATTTCTTCTCCTCTTGCTTTGCCCTGTCTTTCATTCTCTGCACTGAGGCACTGTGCGTGGAGAGATTCTGTTCTCACTTTAGTGAACCAATAGGGCCATAATAAGTATTGATTAAGCTATTAGCCAACATTACCAAGGCACTGGCAGAGACTGTGTTTAGAATCAGCACCTCAGGAGTCTGTCACACTGTGTCACACACACACACACACACACACACAAGGACACACACACACAGCGTTTGGGGAAGTTGATTGGGTGTCCTCTGAAGTTGGTTAGTTACTGAGGCGACTAAACTACTATTCTCTTATCTATTTCCCTCCATCCCTCTGCACATCTTCTACCACTCTATCTATCCCTGTAACTGAACTCCAATCAGGCGAGGGCCACAGTCCAGAATACATGTTGTTTCAATGAGATGGGTGAGAGGACAACACACACACACACACACACACACACACACACACACACACACACACACACACACACACACACACACACACACACACACACACACACACACACACACACACACACACACACACACACACACACACTTGTGAGGAATCAGATAAAAGGGGCTTGATTGCAAAGGACAAGGTCATAGTGAGAAGTGACATGGGTTAGGCCAAGCTTTCAGATTCAAGGAGCACACACACACCTACAGGGGGCACACACACACACACACATACCGACACCATACAGGTGGTCAGATGAGTTCTGACTGTAGATGATCATAATTGGTTCCCGTCAAAATGCTAACACGTGTGTGATGGATGATGACTTCAAGTCAAATGCACTTTTTGTGATTTAAATCTCTCAGTGTTTTTAGAAATTGCCTATGAAAAATAAGAGAAATGAGGCATAAAGAGCAAGAGAAGCCCTAAAATTAGCTGCCATGAGAACTTAACACAATGTTTTGAATTTATATTTTCAGAATTTATCTAACGAAGTGATTTCCAATCCATTGTCAGGACAAATTACCTCCACTTAATAAGGTCCATGGTGGATGCAGAGGACGGTCACTCAGAAAGGGAAGATGAAGCAACAAGTATTAATTTGGGATTTTTCACAAACTGACACTCTAAGTCTCCGTCCCCGAGCCCTGGGGCTGTATCACTTTTCACCCAGACTCACACAAACCTCTCGGTCTCTCTCTGTTGCTCCTCATCCCTCGGTTCCTCCCTCCTTCTTTCTCCTGATCATGGAAGAAATTCTGTGGCATAGCAATTACCTAAGTCTTTTATCAGTCATTTCAAAGGAGGAAAATTAGAGCAATTGTGTCAGGATGGTCATATGGGCAGAAATTGCACACTTATTGGGTGCACTTACGCCTGTGACTCCGCTCGGTGCACTGATGGGGCCCATTGTTAGGGGACGGTGCCTTTGAGGCAGCTGATTGGGGCTGAGAGCAGATGCATGCCCCCCAACCCATACCCTCTGCACCCTTCTCACCCCTTTAAATTCTTTCCCTCACTCCAAAGTGCCCCCCACCACCCTCCCAGTCCCTACCAACACTCCAAACCTTTGTCTTGATTCATCCTCCTCTCTGCCACCCTTCTGCCCCCCCCATCTTAATTGAATATAAATTACAGCAATGCTTTGATTTATTAGGACTGTTATCCAAGTTGAGACAGAACCATCATCTTCTTTGACAGATAATTCATCTGATCCACCTCCACTTGTCCTGCCTCACCCCGACCTGTCAATCATTCATTTCCTGCCCTGTTTGCCTCTGTCCATTGCGGTTTAGAATAGTAATAATTTAGGGTTTTTTTTGACAATGCACTAAAACAAATCTTTAAAAAAACACAATACAAGAATAAAACACCTTTTATCATTGCAGTATTAATGTTTGCTATGTCAAAAAGGGCTGCAAAAAATTGCATGTATGAAGTGCATCTCGAAAATTTATTTGACCAATTAAAAAGTGATCACTGATCTCTCTCTCTCTGACATGTTTTCCTAAAACTGAGCAGCCCTAGGAGTAGTTGCATGTTTTGGACAGGGGAATAAGTCTGAGTAGTCTGAGGGAAATGCAAGTTCAAAGTTTAATTTAAAATTGAAATATTGAGAAAAAAGTTGAAATGTTAAGAAAAATGTCTAAATACTTTTTTGAGAAAAATGGTCAAAAGTGGGGCTAGTTTAAGAATAAAAAGCAAACTCCAATGTGTTCCTGAACCCAAATGTATTGTTTTTAAAATTATGATTGTAACCAATGATTTTAGGTGTTTGACCTGAGTAAACGATAGAAAAAAGAGGCATTTCGTTTCATATGAGGTGCATTTTCTTGCTACATCTGCAGCAACGTCAGCAGAACTTAAATACATTCAGTTCTTCAAAATAAGAGTCTCAAACATACATTTGACCCATAAAACAACTGAGGCCTATAAAAACATTTCATTGATTGTTTTCACTGGTAAAACTAAAAAGGAGAACAACTGTTCTTGAATAAGTCTTGTTTTGACTTTTTCTGGAAATAATAGTTTTAATTTCAAGACTTTGTTTTCTTTGCAGTTGTTCTAATACCTCTTATAACAAACTGAAAGGCTACAAACACAAGATGTAAAAGATCTCTGAAATGTAAATAAAGTGAAGGAAGCATGCTTTAAGATAAACCTTTTCCTACATGGAGAGGACAGCTATTCAAAAGTAGTTTTTCTTGTGTATGTGTGGGAGTTGATGGTATACTTGCACATAAGCCACCTCATTTGTTTCTGGTGTTAGTCACTCTATACTCTGCCACCCACTGGCCATGTACGGCATGACAGCAATGTATTTTTTTAAATAAAATTATAATAAAATCTTATAATATAATGATGTCATTCATTTGTCAAATACATGATTCAAAGTCAAAATGTTCACCTGACTGGAAATTTGAAAAACATATTGAAAATAATTAGTTCAAATAAAAATTAAAATGTCTTTTTTTATGAGGCTTAAAGATAATTTAAAACACTTAGAAATGATATTCTGAAGTATTCTGAGGTTATGACTGAGGTTGTCATAATTCATGCAAGAAAAGATCCAAGTAGTCTAATTCAGATTAGATCATAAACCAGTTAAAAACAACTGAGAAAAAAAAACAATTCCATAGAAAGATATCATCCTAATCCTAATCTATCACTGCACATCTAGGAAGAAAACACAAAGGAAATATACAAACATTAGACAATATGAACCTTTTTTGTCACTTCCAGACCCTGAAAGATGACACGTCACTCAGCTAACGAAGGAAGCCTCCACGTAATAGTAACACTGTCTGCTCAAAGGGATCTTTCCCTAAATGCTAACTAGATTCAGACAGTGAATCCTAGCAGTAAATGCTAAGTCTATGGCTTAATCGTCGACTCTAGCTGCTTCACACCGCAGGGAGCTGCCAGGCCTCTCTATTCCCACTTCACTGGCCACACATCTCCACTCAATCTGTCTTAGCATATTGATTTCCCAGCTGTCTCATTGGTTCCTAACATAATTATAGCTGGCTAGGCTAGGGGCACAGACGCAGGCTAATACATTTACACCAGGCCCCATCAGCACGGGCTTACATTCATGTCATTGGGAGAAGCCGGAGATTGGATGCCTCTAAGAGACAGATCTACTAAAAGAATTTTGGGGGCTTTGCACTAATGAAAAAGGGAATTAGCTGGATCGACCTCCCTCACATCGCAAGATCAATAGCGACGTCCATGAAAATATTCAGGGGGAAGATAAAATGAAGACAAAAAAGTGACACATCTGTTAATAAGGATCTGTTTAAGTATGCTACAATTTTATTAAAGATGCTAATACGAGATTCTGATTAAAACTTGCTGCTATGGATGAAGTTTAGATGCTTTTTTAATAACTCGGGAGAATTTGATTATCCTTAAATTGAATATCTGTCCTCCTAATAGATCATTTTAATTGAGGTTACATGAACTGTATGTCTATGCCTCCCAGAGCGCACCTGTGTATCTTTACTCAAATAACCTCTATGTTTTGTTGGGTTTTTAAAAGCCAGCACATGGGATAATGTAGGAGAAAGGAGATAATAAACAAATAAATTAAAGAATGGGGGGTGGGAGGGAGGATGAGCGGGGGTATTGGTGGTGGTGGGGAGGGGGGGAGGGGAGATGAGGGGTCACAGTCTATCTATTTTGCTCTTCCTAATTGTTGTCAGAAGCTGACCTAAAACGCAGAGACAGTATTTTTCAAAGTCAAGGATGAGGTAGAGGAGGGGTGGGCCATTCATCATGGCATCCCCCGCCCCCTCCCCATCCACCCACCGTGCAGGACCAGCGAAGGTCTGCTAGTTATTTAATTCCATGGATCAGGCCCTTAATGGCAAACTGCAGTCCCATAAATTAGACATGCACTCGATTAGGATGTCTGGTGTAAAAGGCAGTCCTAGGTATGACACTAAAACGTAAGGTCATCCAGGCTTCCTCGCGCCCATTGCAATTAATGATCATTAGAGAAAAACCTGGGCGAGTACATTTGGAATCTGTCAGCACCTTGCAGGATTTCTGAATCTGAGACGGAGACAGATGAACATGGAGATAGAGTGTACTTGAGAACAAATTTAACTTCAGATACATCAAGTAGGAAATCAAATCCCTCATGAACCCAAACCAATCAGTGGCTGTGAAGAAAAGCCCATTAAATAACCATGTGAAATTCTGGATTTGGGGTGGAAATGAGGCATCTTTATCTTACAGATAAAATAAAACCAAAAATAATAATACATTTATGGGATTGGGAACAAATGTCTGATGTTAAGCAATTAATCTTCCATTGATACACATAATTTGTGATGGATATCTTATTGTGTAAATATGTTCAAAACCCAAATATGGCAACAATAATTTTTTGCATTGTTCTCCTACATAAACCTAACCCCGTCATCCCATCAGCTGGAATGTTGTTGTTTTTTTACATTTCAGTTGGTTTTGCAAGAAAACCTTAATGTTGCAAAGCAATAGTAAAGGGGTTTTTTTGTTGTCAAAATTTCATGTATTCAATTATCTTTTTTTTCTCGTCCTTTGTCTTGGTGGCATTTTGGACAGTCGCAGGCATTTGCTGACAGTTATTTTGGCTCCTGGCAGCGCAGACATTGACTGTCAACGGGACGTCTCCTTTCTTTTATTCATTTCTTTTTTTTCCAGAGAGATGCTGCTGAATGCAAGTCAGCCTTTTCTCCCTGTAGGGTGGGTGGTGATGGGGGAGGGAGGGGGTGGGGGGGGGGGTGTGAGCAGACAGGAGGGATGGAGGAAAAGGGCTGCAGGGATGGTGGGGTGATAAGGCATGTCGGGAAGGTGTGGTGTGGTGGACCGTCTCTATCTCTCTCGCTCTCTCTGTCTTTCTCTCTCTCTCTTCAGTGTGTTTAGTTGCAAAGTGTGTGTGTGTGTGTGTTTGATTGTCAAGGGTTATTCAGAAGGACACACTCCTGACCATCAGATCAGCCTCCGTTCTGACATTCCTGCACTTCCTCAGTCTCAAAAGACAAACACAAACTCAGTCAACGGCTGTGTGTGTTTTTCTGAGCACGTATCAAAAATAGTTATGATACTGTATGTTTGGAAAAAAGACCGCTAGTGTGTGCACAAAATACGTGCCAGAAATTGAAACAAAATTATAAGTGCTTATGTAGCCGCCGGTGTGTGTTTGTGTTATGTGACCTGTGTAAGTGTATATTCTCATCTGTGTGGGCATAATTGGGATGATGCATGTCAGGGGAACACCAGCAGTATTTTTTTTTTTCCTGAGCGAGCCAGTCAGAGACCATAATGGGTGTTTTTGCTTGATGAAAGCCTCAAAAGCAGAGGTCCAGTGTCTGTTTTGATAAAGGGAATGAGCATGCCAGTGAGTGAACCCAGCATTGATGCTTGGATAAAACACATGATCAATAAAATAAACAGTACATCACCTCTATTAGTGACACAACACCAGGATCAAGGTATGTGGAAATGGAAACAGAGGAGCTGGTAGCGCTGCAAAGGTTTGTTTTTTTATTTTTTTAGATTTTTAGGCAGAATGAGATGCTGTGGTGTGTGTTGAAGCTGTGTGATTACTGAACACAAAGTAATGGGGAGCCAGGGATTGCTGAAAAGTATACCAGCAAATAACAAGCATGCCATGCCTCTGCTGTTAGCATCATTGAAGAAAAAAAAAAGAAGGATTTACAATACACATGCACTGGTAATTTAGCTTTCAGGAACAACACACCTGCACCTGATATATGTACATATGTAATATAAATAGACACATTTGGAAAAAGTGGTCAATAAGATTAAAGAATGTAAAATGCAACCCAAACAACTTAATGCAAACACTAAAAGCCTTGAGAGAGGAGTTCTTCACTCGCCCAAATTGATTTATTTTTCGCTCTCTTTTTGTTTACAAGGAGTCCGGTTTAATTTGCAACATGCCCAAACACATCCACAGCTAAAACTTTCTCCCCGTGAATCAGGACAGCTTTTTCTAAGAGCACAAAGGATGGAATAATGACAGCGATTAGATTACTATTCTTAAGAATCCATTAG